>JALJCO010013200.1:85000-91146 GCA_023101725.1 Atherinomorus stipes
TCTGGAGAGTCTGGGATGGAGGTCTGGGGTCTGACTGAGGTCTGGAGAGTCTGGGATGGAGGTCTGGGGTCTGACTGATGTCTGGAGAGTCTGGGATGGAGGTCTGGGGTCTGACTGAGGTCTGGAGAGTCTGGGATGGAGGTCTGGGGTCTGACTGAGGTCTGGAGAGTCTGGGATGGAGGTCTGGGGTCTGACTGAGGTCTGGAGAGTCTGGGATGGAGGTCTGGGGTCTGACTGAGGTCTGGAGAGTCTGGGACGGAGGTCTGGGGTCTGACTGAGGTCTGGAGAGTCTGGGACGGAGGTCTGGGGTCTGACTGAGGTCTGGAGAGTCTGGGATGGAGGTCTAGGGTCTGACTGAGACCTGGAGAGTCTGGGATGGAGGTCTGGGGTCTGACTGAGGTCTGGAGAGTCTGGGATGGAGGTCTGGGGTCTGACTGAGGTCTGGAGAGTCTGGGATGGAGATCTGGGGTCTGACTGAGACCTGGAGAGTCTGAGATGGAGGTCTGGGGTCTGACTGAGGTCTGGAGAGTCTGAGATGGAGGTCTGGGGTCTGACTGAGGTCTGGAGAGTCTGAGATGGAGGTCTGGGGTCTGACTGAGACCTGGAGAGTCTGGGATGGAGGTCTGGGGTCTGACTGAGACCTGGAGAGTCTGGGATGGAGGTTTGGGGTCTGACTGAGGTCTGGAGGGTCTGGGATGGAGGTCTGGGGTCTGACTGAGGTCTGGAGGGTCTGGGATGGAGGTCTGGGGTCTGACTGAGGTCTGGAGGGTCTGGGATGGAGGTCTGGGGTCTGACTGAGGTCTGGAGAGTCTGGGATGGAGGTCTGGGGTCTGACTGAGGTCTGGAGAGTCTGGGATGGAGGTCTGGGGTCTGACTGAGACCTGGAGAGTCTGGGATGGAGGTCTGGGGTCTGACTGAGGTCTGGAGAGTCTGGGATGGAGGTCTGGGGTCTGACTGAGGTCTGGAGAGTCTGGGATGGAGGTCTGGGGTCTGACTGAGGTCTGGAGAGTCTGGGATGGAGGTCTGGGGTCTGACTGAGGTCTGGAGAGTCTGGGATGGAGGTCTGGGGTCTGACTGAGGTCTGGAGAGTCTGGGATGGAGGTCTGGGGTCTGACTGAGGTCTGGAGAGTCTGGGATGGAGGTCTGGGGTCTGACTGAGACCTGGAGAGTCTGGGATGGAGGTCTGGGGTCTGACTGAGGTCTGGAGAGTCTGGGATGGAGGTCTGGGGTCTGACTGAGGTCTGGAGAGTCTGGGATGGAGGTCTGGGGTCTGACTGAGGTCTGGAGAGTCTGGGATGGAGGTCTGGGGTCTGACTGAGGTCTGGAGGGTCTGGGATGGAGGTCTGGGGTCTGACTGAGGTCTGGAGGGTCTGGGATGGAGGTCTGGGTCTGACTGAGGTCTGGAGAGTCTGGGATGGAGGTCTGGGGTCTGACTGAGGTCTGGAGAGTCTGGGATGGAGGTCTGGGGTCTGACTGAGGTCTGGAGAGTCTGGGATGGAGGTCTGGGGTCTGACTGAGGTCTGGAGAGTCTGAGATGGAGGTCTGGGGTCTGACTGAGACCTGGAGAGTCTGGGATGGAGGTCTGGGGTCTGACTGAGGTCTGGAGAGTCTGGGATGGAGGTCTGGGGTCTGACTGAGGTCTGGAGAGTCTGGGATGGAGGTCTGGGGTCTGACTGAGGTCTGGAGGGTCTGGGATGGAGGTCTGGGGTCTGACTGAGGTCTGGAGAGTCTGGGATGGAGGTCTGGGGTCTGACTGAGACCTGGAGAGTCTGGGATGGAGGTCTGGGGTCTGACTGAGGTCTGGAGAGTCTGAGATGGAGGTCTGGGGTCTGACTGAGACCTGGAGAGTCTGGGATGGAGGTCTGGGGTCTGACTGAGACCTGGAGAGTCTGGGATGGAGGTCTGGGGTCTGACTGAGACCTGGAGAGTCTGGGATGGAGGTCTGGGGTCTGACTGAGACCTGGAGAGTCTGGGATGGAGGTCTGGGGTCTGACTGAGGTCTGGAGAGTCTGAGATGGAGGTCTGGGGTCTGACTGAGGTCTGGAGAGTCTGAGATGGAGGTTTGGGGTCTGACTGAGGTCTGGAGAGTCTGGGATGGAGGTCTGGGGTCTGACTGAGACCTGGAGAGTCTGGGATGGAGGTCTGGGGTCTGACTGAGGTCTGGAGAGTCTGAGATGGAGGTCTGGGGTCTGACTGAGACCTGGAGAGTCTGGGATGGAGGTCTGGGGTCTGACTGAGGTCTGGAGAGTCTGAGATGGAGGTCTGGGGTCTGACTGAGGTCTGGAGAGTCTGGGATGGAGGTCTGGGGTCTGACTGAGACCTGGAGAGTCTGGGATGGAGGTCTGGGGTCTGACTGAGACCTGGAGAGTCTGGGATGGAGGTCTGGGGTCTGACTGAGACCTGGAGAGTCTGGGATGGAGGTCTGGGGTCTGACTGAGACCTGGAGAGTCTGGGATGGAGGTCTGGGGTCTGACTGAGGTCTGGAGAGTCTGGGATGGAGGTCTGGGGTCTGACTGAGGTCTGGAGAGTCTGAGATGGAGGTCTGGGGTCTGACTGAGGTCTGGAGAGTCTGAGATGGAGGTCTGGGGTCTGACTGAGACCTGGAGAGTCTGAGATGGAGGTCTGGGGTCTGACTGAGACCTGGAGAGTCTGGGATGGAGGTCTGGGGTCTGACTGAGGTCTGGAGAGTCTGAGATGGAGGTCTGGGGTCTGACTGAGGTCTGGAGAGTCTGAGATGGAGGTCTGGGGTCTGACTGAGGTCTGGAGAGTCTGGGATGGAGGTCTGGGGTCTGACTGAGACCTGGAGAGTCTGGGATGGAGGTCTGGGGTCTGACTGAGGTCTGGAGAGTCTGAGATGGAGGTCTGGGGTCTGACTGAGACCTGGAGAGTCTGAGATGGAGGTCTGGGGTCTGACTGAGGTCTGGAGAGTCTGAGATGGAGGTCTGGGGTCTGACTGAGGTCTGGAGAGTCTGGGATGGAGGTCTGGGGTCTGACTGAGACCTGGAGAGTCTGGGATGGAGGTCTGGGGTCTGACTGAGACCTGGAGAGTCTGAGATGGAGGTCTGGGGTCTGACTGAGGTCTGGAGAGTCTGAGATGGAGGTCTGGGGTCTGACTGAGGTCTGGAGAGTCTGAGATGGAGGTCTGGGGTCTGACTGAGGTCTGGAGAGTCTGGGATGGAGGTCTGGGGTCTGACTGAGACCTGGAGAGTCTGGGATGGAGGTCTGGGGTCTGACTGAGACCTGGAGAGTCTGGGATGGAGGTCTGGGGTCTGACTGAGACCTGGAGAGTCTGGGACGGAGGTCTGGGGTCTGACTGAGACCTGGAGAGTCTGGGACGGAGGTCTGGGGTCTGACTGAGACCTGAGGAGTCTGGGATGGAGGTCTGGGGTCTGACTGAGGTCTGGAGAGTCTGGGATGGAGGTCTGGGGTCTGACTGAGGTCTGGAGAGTCTGAGATGGAGGTCTGGGGTCTGACTGAGGTCTGGAGAGTCTGAGATGGAGGTCTGGGGTCTGACTGAGACCTGGAGAGTCTGGGATGGAGGTCTGGGGTCTGACTGAGACCTGGAGAGTCTGGGATGGAGGTCTGGGGTCTGACTGAGACCTGGAGAGTCTGGGATGGAGGTCTGGGGTCTGACTGAGGTCTGGAGAGTCTGAGATGGAGGTCTGGGGTCTGACTGAGACCTGGAGAGTCTGGGATGGAGGTCTGGGGTCTGACTGAGGTCTGGAGAGTCTGGGATGGAGGTCTGGGGTCTGACTGAGACCTGGGAGAGTCTGGGATGGAGGTCTGGGGTCTGACTGAGGTCTGGAGAGTCTGGGATGGAGGTCTGGGGTCTGACTGAGACCTGGAGAGTCTGGGATGGAGGTCTGGGGTCTGATTCGTGTCCTCGCTGAGGTCTCGTGTCCCTTTGAAGGAAAAGCAGCCGCAGATGCAGGAAAATGGAGAAATTGCGACACTTTGCCGTCATTTTCTCGCTGAAATTAGACGGAGGATCGTTCGGTCTCGTGCAGCAGAGGAACCATCAGAAGATCAAACAGGTTCCTGATGAAATTGCCGCCGTCTGCTCCTCACATATCCCATCTTTGATATGTTTATGTATGATGAAGATGATGATGAAGATGATGGAGATGGCGTCTGGGGTGTGTGTGTGTGTGTGGGGGGGGGGGGGGGGGCTGTACATATGTGACTTAAAAAATAAGAATAAATGAATCCACGTCTGTCAGCGTTGATGTTTAACTCCGTCTCATCTGCATCCAAACTGCTGTATAAGAATGGTTGAAGGTTTCGTTTCAGGTCTCAGCAGCGCCCTGCAGGGATGAAGATCTGCTGAGTTTGTTTATTTGTTTGTTTGTTTGTTTGTTTTATTAAGACCCCCCATTAGCTACCGTTGTGACAGTTGCTGTTCTTCCTGGGGTCTTCTTCTCATCCGGACTTCTGCATGTGCACGTACATCCTGGGCTGTGAAACGTCATCGTTCGTCCTGGTCCGATCAGATCCATGGGATTGTTTGGAAGATGGCACGGGCGTATGCTGCATCTACTGTTATGCAAGACGTTGCTCCATCACTCGTCTTGTCACATTTAGACTGTTGTCCTGTTGTTTGGTCGAGTTCTACTGCAAAACACCTTAAAAAACGTCCAACTGTCCAGAACAGATTCGTCCTCCAGAGTTCTTTCTGCACCGCTGTGATTGAAACGCAGGAGCCATCATCACGGTTAGCGCTGGACGGTAAATTAAAATATTGTCTTTGGTGTTTATGCATACTGTCATGTGGGACAGTACAGCACATGTTTTATGAACAGCTGGATTTTTTAGGGTTTCCACATGGACGTTATACTTGCAAGTGAGTACAGGTCACTTGGTCGTGCAGGCCCGGCCTTTACCAAGCTGGTGCCCTGGGCAAGATTTTAGGGGAGCCCCTTCCATCGCAGTACAGTACTTGCACTGCTCGCGTACATATACTCACAACTTATTAGCTTTGTCCTGGACATTCTTTTATTTAAATAAACAATTTTCACATTGAAAATACATCAAAATACTTAAATAGAAAGAATGAACAGGCCTGATGCTGCATCACTGCTGGTGGTGGTGCTGAGGTGGAGGCGACAGGAGGATTCACAGCTGTGGGACTGAGAAACCTCAACGGTGCATCTGATATAATATAGTAAAGCATGTGGGAACGCGAAGTTATGCTGCAACATTCATGATGTTCACTTTAATACTGATGCAGAGTTTAACATGATAAACACACTTTAGACAATATGAGCTGTAACACAGCTAACAGCTAGCCTGCTAACTATGCTAACAGCTAGCCTTATAACTATGCTATCAGCTAGCCTTATAACTATGACAACAGCTAGCCTAATAACTATGCTAACAGCTAGCCTAATAACTATGCTAACAGCTAGCCTAATAACTATGCTAACAGCTAGCCTTATAACTATGCTAACAGCTAGCCTTATAACTATGCTAACAGCTAGCCTTATAACTATGACAACAGCTAGCCTAATAACTATGCTAACAGCTAGCCTAATAACTATGCTAACAGCTAGCCTTATAACTATGCAAACAGCTAGCCTAATAACTAGGCTAACAGCCAGACTTATAACTATGCTAACAGCTAGACTTATAACTATGCTAACAGCTAGCCTAATAACTATGCTAACAGCTAGCCTTATAACTATGCTAACAGCTAGCCTAATAACTAAGCTAACAGCCAGACTTATAACTATGCTAACAGCTAGACTTATAACTATGCTAACAGCTAGCCTAATAACTATGCTAACAGCTAGACTTATAACTATGCTAACAGCTAGCCTTATAACTATGCTAACAGCTAGCCTTATAACTATGCTAACAGCTAGCCTAATAACTAAGCTAACAGCTAGCCTTATAACCATGCTAACAGCTAGACTTATAACTATGCTAACAGCTAGCCTAAAATAACTATGCTAACAGCTAGACTTATAACTATGCTAACAGCTAGCCTTATAACTATGCTAACAGCTAGCCTTATAACTATGCTAACAGCTAGCCTTAAAACTATGCTAACAGCTAGACTTATAACTATGCTAACAGCTAGCCTTATAACTATGCTAACAGCTAGCCTTATAACTATGCTAACAGCTAGACTTATAACTATGCTAACA
>JALJCO010013202.1:0-10424 GCA_023101725.1 Atherinomorus stipes
TCAGCGTGAGCAGGAAAATAAAACGGCATTAAAAAAAAAACAGCCATGATTTCAACTTCACAATCCACAAAAAATGGATCATACTGACTACTTTGTACATTTTTGTACTATTTTGTTATTATGAATAACAGTCAAAAATAAAAACATATTATTTACCTTTGCTGGTCATTCCTATCCATAACCACCATTTTTATTTTATTGTGTGTATTACAGATTTAGTTTCAAGATGTAGCCTTAACATAAGATTTAAGTCAATCATTTTGTACCTTTTTAATAAAACCATAAAAGACTTATCTTGCAGTTGTCGTTGCAGACATTCCAACCACAGGTGGGCTTTTGTTAAACTAAAACCTTATAATTACTATCCAGTACAAAAGAAGCCAACAGACAACACTTAACCTATAATAACAAGAAAATAGCGTCTGTCTCATAAAACAATTACCATAACAACAGATGCAAAAAAAGTAAAAAGAAAATCTGGTAATAACTTCTGGTGAACAAGAGCTGTCTAAGTTTTAAAATAGAGACTCAGCCTCGGGACGTCGTGGGCCGGTGGAAGGAATACTTCGCAGTGTTGTATAGTAACTAAGTAAAAATACTTAGTTACTTTACTTAAGTAGTATTTTTTCATATTTGTACTTTACTTTACTACTTCTATTTCTGATGACTTTTACTTTTACTTCACTACATTTTCCGAGAAAAATCAATACTTTTACTCCATTACATTTACGTGAGCATCTTAGTTACTCGTTACAAAATAAGAAGGAATGTAATAGCCACTGGACAATCTTTGTTTTGCTGTAGTGGGACTAGTAGCCACAAGTAGCAGCCGTGTGCAGCCGTCTCTGAAGCTAAACACACCTTTACCTGCCTCAGCAGCAGGTGAAAGACTGATCAGCATCGCTGGTCTGGTCTTTAGTCCAAAAAGAGCGAGACTGAGTTCTCGCCATTTTGAGAAACAACTTCTTTTGAGGTTGAACAAAAAGTTTTTCATGGTTCAGTAATGACTGAATGGACAGTTCATGTGCTGTCGCACTGCAGTCATTTAAAGTTCATTCAATCAAGTTTTTTGTTTGCTCGCATCACCTCCGAGCACCAAGAGTTTATTAGGAATGATTTTATATTGAATGCACGTGGGTATGAATGTTGTAGGCATGCATGCAGGTCTGTAAGGATGCGTTTGTGTGTATTTTTCTATATGGTTGGGTTTATGTAAGGAGGTAATGAAGCTCCTTTACACTTTGCAAATTAAAACTTAAAAACTAAACTAAACAGAAATAAAGAAAATGTTAAACTCAAATTTCTGATTGCGTTTTATTAACAGTACTTTTTACTTTTGATACTTAAGTACAGTAAACACTGGATACTTTTTTACTTTTACTCAAGTAATATTCCAGCAGACGACTTTCACTTTTACTTGAGTCATTTTCCAGTAAGGTACTTTTACTTTTACTCAAGTATGGCTTTTGGGTACTTTATACAACACTGATACTTCGAAGACCTCCTCAATCCCACCAACACATCTTCCGAAGAGGAAGCAGAGTTTGGGGACTCAGGGGTGGACTCTCTGTCACTGGGTATGAGGTCGCCGAGGTAGTCAAAAAGCTCCTCGGTGGCCGGGCCCCTGGGGTGGATGAGATCTGCCCGGAGTTTCTTAAGGCTCTGGATGCTGTGGAGCTGTCTTGGCTGACACGCCTCTGCAGCATCGCGTGGGCAACGGGGGCAGTACCTCTGGACTGGCAGACTGGGGTGGTGGTCCCCCTCTTCAAAAAGGGGGATCGGAGGGTGTGTTCCAACTTCAGGGGGATCACACTTCTTAGCCTCCCTGGCAAAGTCTATTCAGGGGTCCTGGAGAGGAGGGTCCGTCGGATAGTCGAACCTCGGATTGAGGAGGAGCAGTGTGGTTTTCGTCCTGGTCGTGGAACAGTGGACCAGCTCTATACCCTCTTCAGGATCCTGGAGGGGGCATGGGAGTTTGCCCAACCAGTCTACATGTGCTTTGTGGACTTGGAGAAGGCGTTCGATCGTGTCCCCCGGGGATTCCTGTGGGGGGTGCTCCGAGAGTGCGGGGTGCCGGACCCCCTTGTTCGAGCTGTCCGGTCCCTGTACGACTGGTGCCAGAGCTTGGTCCGCATTTCCGGCTGTAGGTCGAATCCATTCCCGGTGAGAGTTAGACTCCGCCAAGGCTGCCCTTTGTCGCCGATCCTGTTCAGAACCTTTATGGACAGGATTTCTAGGCGCAGCCGAGGTGTTGAGGGGATCTGGTTTGGTGGCCTCAGGATCGGGTCTCTGCTGTTTGCAGATGACGTGGTTCTGTTGGCGTCATCAGGCCGTGATCTCCAGCTCTCGCTGGGGCGATTTGCAGCCGAGTGTGACGCGGCCAGGATGAGAATCAGCACCTCCAAATCCGAGACCATGGTCCTCGCCTGGAAAAGGTTGGAGTGTCCTCTCCGGGTCGGGAGTGAGGTCCTGCCCCAGGTGGAGGAGTTTAAGTATCTCGGGGTCTTGTTCACGAGTGAGGGAAAAATGGAGCGGGAGATGGACAGACGGATCGGTGCGGCGTCTGCAGTGATGCGGACTCTGCATCGGTCTGTCGCGGTAAAGAAGGAGCTGAGCCAGAAGGCGAAACTCTCGATTTACCGGTCCATCCCTCACCTATGGCCATGAGCTGTGGGTCATGACCGAAAGAACGAGATCGCGGGTACAAGCGGCCGAAATGAGTTTCCTCCGCAGGGTGGCCGGGCTCTTCCTTAGAGATAGGGTGAGGAGCTCGGTCATCCGGGAGGGACTCAAAGTAGAGCCGCTGCTCCTCCGTATAGAGAGGAGCCAGATGAGGTGGCTCGGGCATCTGGTCAGGATGCCTCCTGGACGCCTCCCTAGTGAGGTGTTCCAGGCACGTCCCACCGGGACCAGACCCCGGGGGAGACCCAGGACACGCTGGAGGGACTACGTCTCCCGGCTGGCCTGGGAACGCCTCGGGATCCCCCTGCATGAGCTGGCGGCTGTGGCCGGGGTGATGGAAGTCTGGGCTTCCCTGCTTTGGCAGCTGCCCCCGCGACCCAATCCCGGATAAGCGGAAGAAGACGGTATGGTACGGTATGACTCAGCCTGCTTTAACAAGAAGGGAATCAATTTTCACACAGAAGCCATGAAAACAATAAGGAAATTAGTTTAATCACATCTCACACTAGCAACCGCCATCCCTTCATCTTACACTAGCAACCGCCATCCCCCATCTCACACTAGCAAACGCCATCCCTCTATCTCACACTAGCAACCGCCATCCCTCCATCTCACACTAGCAACCTCTGTCCCTCCATCTCACACTAGCAACCTCCATCCTTCATCTCACACGAGCAACCTCCATCCCTCCATCTTACACGAGCAACCTCCATCCCTCCATCTTACACTAGCAACTGCCATCCCTCATCTAACACTAGCAACCTCCATCCCTCCATCTCATACTAGCAACCTCCATTCCTCCATCTCACACTAGCAACCGCCATCCCTTATTTCACACTAGCAACCTCCATCCCTCCATTTCAACCTAGCAACTACCATCCCTCAATCTCACACTAGCAAACTTCATTCCCCCATGTCACACTTGCAACCTCCATCCCTCCATCTCATGCTAGCAACCGCCATTCCTCCATTTTACACTAGCAACTGCCATCCCTCCATCTCACACTAGCAACCTCCATCCCTACATCTCACACTTGCAACCGGCATCCCTCCATCTCACACTAACAACCTCCATCCCTACATCTCACACTTGCAACCGGCATTCCTCCATCTCACAATAGCAACCTCTATCCCTCCATCTTACACTAGCAACCTCCCCTCCCTCCATATCACACTAGCAACCTACATCCCTCCATCTTACACTAGCAACCTTCATCCCTCCATCTCATACTAGCAACCTCCATCTCTCCATCTCACACGAGAAGCCTAAATCCTAGGGCTGGACGATTATGGAAAAAATTATAATCACAATTATTTTTTCTGATATTGAAATCACGATTAATTTACAAGATTATTCATTGATTTTATGAAAATTGTTTATTGAACCACCAAAACTCAACTTCAAATATAACTTAAAAAAATGGAATAAATTAGAAACAAGTAAAGGAGTAAAATAAGAATATTATTCAAACTAATAATAGCAATAAAAATTAATACCAAGTCTACATGCATTCCTGTTCTATACTCCCTGCAGTTTGCTTCCTATAACTCCACCAGTCTGTTCACTTCAGGATTAATTGTTTTTCTTCGATTACAGTGTTTTTATGATTGTGAAAAGGCAAAATTGAAATCACGATTAAAATTCGATTAATTGTCCAGCCCTACTAAATCCCCTCATCTCACACTAGAAACCTATATCCCTTCATCTTACACTAGCAACCTCCATCCCTCCATCTTACCCTAGCAACCTCTATTCCTCCATCTCATACTAGCAACTTCCATCTCTCCATCTCACACTAGCAACCTCCATCCCTCCATCTCATACTAGCTACCGCCATCCCTCCTCATACTAGCAACCTCCATCTGTCCATCTCACACGAGAAGCCTACATCCCTCCATCTCATACAAGCAACCTACATCCCTTCATGTTATGCCGGGCTCACACCAAATGATTTTTACCGTCTCAGGCTTCAAACTGGAAGTCTTTTGTAAATCTCAGGGAGTTTTACTGGACATATTATATCATCTTTTCCTTGTCTAGAGCTTCTACGATATCAAACATGCTTAATATTATCACAAGTCGCAGCATTTCATTTCATTTATTTAATTTATATAGCACATATATCTACATCCAGCTGGATGCCCAAAGTGCTTTACAGAGCAGGACATCAAAAAACATGGCTAAACATGGCTAAAAACATAAACATATAACTTAAAAGGAGAAGAATTAATAAGACAATAATAAGAGAGAAAAAAGATTAAGAAGAAAAAGCCTGCGCCAAAAGATGGGATCTGAGCATGGTTTTAAAAGACGTAATGGACTGCGTTGACCTGAGTTCGAGGGGCAGTGCGTTCCAGAGGCGTGGGGCAGCTACAGAGAAAGCCCTAGCACCCCTGGAATTGCACCTGTGCCTTGGTACCCAGAAGGGATAAGGAGGATGACCTAAGAGATCTGGTAGGGACGTGGCGGGACAATAACTCAGAAAGGTAACTGGGAGCAGAACCGTGCAACGCTTTAAAGGTCAACAACAAAATTTTGAACTGAACCCTGTAGCAAACAGGGAGCCAGTGAAGACCGGCTAGGACGGGGGAGATGTACTCATAGCGTCGAGAGCCGGAGAGAAGACGGGCTGCAGCATTCTGAACAGCCTGAAGACGCTGTAGGGAGGATTTACTGAGGCCGGCAAAGAGCGAGTTGCAATAATCGAGACGTGAAAAAATCAGGAGCTGAACAAGTTTCTTAAGGTCGTAACTGGGAACGTATGATTTTATCTTTGCGAGCATCCTCAGGTGAAAAAATGAGTTTCTAACAACTATGTTTATGTGTTTGTCAAACTTTAACGAGTCATCCGCAGTGATTCCAAGGCTCTTCACACAAGAACGTTTAGAAGAAGCCAGGGGACCAAGGTCAGCTGTGGTGGAGACAAGAACAGAGGGGGGGCCAAAAAAGATAATCTCAGTTTTATCCTGATTAAGATGTAAAAAGTTAATGGCCAACCATGCACGCAACTCCTTGAGGCAGTTTAGCAGTCGGGTGACAGAGCCATCGCCAGTATGTATGGGGAGGTAAACCTGAATATCATCGGCATAGCAATTTATTCGATATGTTATATTTCTGGAATATCTGACTTATGGGAAGTAAATAGAGGGAAAACAGAAGAGGACCAAGGATCGAACCTTGAGGAACCCCGCAGTCAAGAGCAGACTGGGTGGAGGTGAATTGTCCTAAGTGAACTATGAATGATCTGTGTGTTAAGTATGATCGGAACCAGTTTAGCACAGTACCCTTGAGACCCACCTGGTGTTCAAGGCGAGATATCAGAATATGATGGTCCACAGTATCAAAAGCGGCTGTAAGATCTAATAAAATCAGAGCCGCTGATCTTCCTACGTCTAGGGTCAAATAAATGTTGTTGAAAATTTTTAGAAGAGCTGTTTCAGTGCTGTGAGCCTGTTTAAAGCCGGATTGGAATTTGTCTGTAATTTTGTGTAATGTTAAAAAGTCTTGGAGTTGTATTGACACTGCTTTCTCCAAGATCTTTGAGATGAAGGGTAATTTGGAAATGGGCCTGTAGTTAGAAAGAACAGTCGGATCCAAGTTTGGTTTCTTCAGTAACGGTTGCACCACTGCCTGTTTAAAGAAAGCTGGGAAACAGCCAGAGTGCAAACACAAATTTATGAGAGTGAGTAGGAATGGTCCTAAAGATGAGAAAACGCTCCGAAGGAAAAGAGGGGGAAGGCAATCAGTAGGGGATGGGGATGGTTTTATCCCCAAAGACTAGCCTTTTAAGCTGAGGTAGGGAGATGGGGTCAAAGTGATCAAAGACTTTGACACACGGTTCAACGGGAAACGAGATCGCAAAGGGGAGGTAGAGGGAGGGAGAGACCTACCTGTTAATTGTGTTGCAGCAATGCAACACAATTAACAGGTAATGGCTCGATGAGCAACTTCTCAGCAGAAATAAACATGTTTACAGCAGATATAAACACTTTTACAGCCGAATAAACTTGTGTACAGAAGAAATAAACATGTTTACACCAGAAATAAACATGTTTACAGCGGGAATAAACATGTTTACACCAGAAATAAATGTTTACACCAGAAATAAACATGTTTACAGTCTGGTTCAAAACATCATTTTAGGTTTAATGGGTCAAGTTTATCATCATGTCAACTGTGAGGGGGGCGAATTTTTTTTTTTATAACTCTGCCGCTTAGATGTTATTTAATGTTGAAATTACACATAATTAGAGGTGTGTCCTTTTGATTGACAGGCGGCAGACCAGAAGCCGGCCTGCCGACTGGTGGCTCCTAGTTCGCTTCTTGTTTTGCAGTAAGGTCTCAGTTTGTAGCAGAGTTGCACAAAGGCGGTTTTTAGTCAGATAATAGCAAGTCTAAGCGTGTCTTACCTTTACCCCGCCTCTTAGGGGGATACTCTTCGTTAGCTCCTGTTAGTTTCAAGTTAGCTTGGTTAGTGTTTAGCCCAGAGTACGTCAGCTGTCAATCATTTGCCCTGTGGCTCGGAGCCACCCTGCCCATGCCCATTTTAGAGTGACAACATGCGGCATGGCAGGATGGCAGCGGTGGGACATGTCCACCTGGCTTCACTTTTAGCTCTTCAGAAACCAACGGGTGATGTAGCAAAACGTTCGTTCCTCTCTGTTAACAGTCTCTGGCTCTGACAGCAGCGGAAACAGGTGCCGCTCATCAGCAGTAATCAGATTACTGACAGTAAACAGTAAATAAACATGGGTCCTGCAACATGCTGGTCATGAATGTTCTGGTTACAGAGCAGATTACGCTCTGCAGTTTTACTGGTTTATCTTCCTGGTTTTGATGTTTTATCTGGTTTATACAGGGTCTTTATGTGTTTGATGAGGTACTTAAAAATAAAATGTATTATGATGATGATGATGATGATGGGAAAAAATTGCATGATGGGATAAAATACTGAAAGAATCTAGTTGTAATCTTGCAAATAGTGACTAGGGCTGGGCAATATATCGAATATGCTAGTCCCCTGTGGGACACAGAAAATGCCTGTATTCGTCATATTCGAGTATTTAATTGCTCTTAGTCGTGGGCGGGTGTTTCTCACTCCTCGTCTCTCTGCACTGCTCTGCACAGAGAGATCAAACAAGCGCACCGAGTTGCGTACATCATGTGTGCTTCGTGCTCAAGCATGTACATGACATCGTGCTTCATGTTTCAACCAACTAACTACTGTAATTACCACATGTACACAGCACAACACTAACAAAGACGTAAGTTTCCAAAGCTCACACATGAGAACACATCTGGCGCACACAAGAGTTGTTTCCTCACTTGTTTCTCTGATAACTCACTGCAGCATTGACGGAGAAAAAACAAAGATTTCCTTAAGATGAGGCACTCACTGACTAGTGTAACTGAGCATACGTTTTAACAAATAGCTTTTAAAGAAAAATAGGTGCCACACTAATTATATCTGAAATTCAAAAATTTTAACTGTTTCTAGCATGAGTTAACTTTCATTAATGATCAACTTATTTATTCTCTTTTTAATGTAAACTATTCACACCATGAACTAATTATTTCTGTCTTTTACCAAAAGGCATAACAGTAGTAGTAGGCCCTTTAAAAAAACATGTTTATTGCACTGCTTTAATGTGCTGATGACATGTTTTTGACATGTTCTATCCACCAAAATGTTCTTCATGATGATCTATGTAACAGAAGCAGGTGCAGCTGCAGGGGATGAGATATTAGAAAACATCGCTGCTTTTCAGCATCTGACCAGACTGTGGCGCTGTTCACAGAAACCAGGCGTGATGTCTGCTAGACGTCTCAGCTCATTTAACAGTGAAGTCAATGAAGTCAAATGGCTAGCATTTTACGTTCCTTCTCCAGTTTTACAGACAAACAGTAGCGACTCAGCCTTCTGTTGTATTGCCAGTTAATGTTTAAAAGCTCGTAAGTACAGCGTTAGTTTATTTAAGTTTCCTACAGATCCAGAATTTTATTTTGAAGAGGATAAAGCAGCAGGTCGGACTTATCGGGTAGCAGTAGGAGCCTCTGCACGTCTCTCTTGTCTGCAGCTTCTGTTTACTGGAGCTGTTGAGGCTTCTAACACATGGAACTGCAGTAATGTCCTCTGGAATATCATTTCTGAACCATCGTTGCTTCATCAGATCGGTCATACAGCTGCTGCTCGGTTATATGAGGACTTCTCCGGTCATCAGATCTCCTCCAGCTGCTTCCAAACATGCATCCTTTCCTCCATCCTCATCTTTAGAAACGGCAACTATTTAAAACTCCACTGGAACTATGAAAGTTGGCATCTTCTCATTTTTTAAAGGCTAACTATTTGCCATGGCTAACTCGCAGCTAGCCGTTAGCCACAAGCTAACTTGTTAGCCGGTTAGCCGCGAGCTAACGCAGGGAACGAGTGCCTCTTTTCTGTCATGCCTGACTCTATGTCAAACCAGTGCAGCTCCTTACCGTTCTGAGTCGCTCGGTGTGTCAGCATCGCAGCTTTTATCTGAACCGAGTGGCCCTGAGACTGGAGACAGCTGACTACAGTTCTAGTCTGGTTCTAACCTGTAAGGTCTGATGTCTCCATGTTCCTCATCATCATCACTCTTCTGAACTGGCTGATGATCCACCACACAAACCAGTTCCAGTACAGCTGTTCTGGAGCATCCTTCATGTTCTCCTAGGCTTAGATTATAGGTGTAAATCAGTGAGCGGACCACAACTTCTTATCTTACTGACGTCACATCAGGCTAGGAGGCTAGGTTTCCTTGTGAAAAGCTATTAGCTGAGCCTCCTAAACATTGGAAATTTACGTAAATACATGTCTGATTAACTTCTAACTGCACAGAACTACTGAGTTTGTCTTGGTGTGTTGTTGCTATGGTAAAGTGCTGAAGCTTAAGGTTGTGTCATCAGCACTTTAAGGAGGCTGTGAAGTTGAATGGCAACATAACCCGGCAACGCTTTCAGTCGGTTGGAATTAATGTGCCACATGCACAATGCGTGCGCGTGCACTTTGGATGACAGCTGGCCAGCCTTGTGGAGTGAGAGTCAGGTGAAGGAGTTTAAAAGCAGGCTGGCTTGGTTAGAGTGGAAAAACGTTAAAGGGACACTGTGTAATCGGGGAGCAGCTCCCTCGTACTTTTCATGCTGCATTCGCGTGAAGCGAGCAGACCGACGACAGCCGCTGCATGTAAAGTTATCACCGGCCTCTATGTGAAGGTGTGGTCCGTCAGTTACAGTGACATCAGTCCACATCTTTTCGGTTGTCAAAGTGATGATGTCGTATTGTTTTCCCTGACCCATGTTTTACTGTCTTTCGCTCGGCTTCATTGATTAAAATGGCATTGGTTTGTTACCAAGGCGTCTGCCCGCCTGCACGTGAACCCAGCATCAGTGAGCCGCTGGTTTCTCCCCTGCAGCGCGGTGACTTTTCAAAGACATTGCCTCGAACTGAGCTGAAAACTCCGGTGTGTCCGGTGAGTTTCTGTGTTTTCCTGCTGTCACGCTTCTCCCGAACGCAAAAACATGGCGATACGACATGGCAGCCCCCCACCAAGCCGCCCCGCTCGATGTGTAAAAATGAATGATATGAACGGCAAAATTTAGAACTTAAAGGAGCACTTCAGTTTGTTGATGGGAGTGATTACTGATTAATGAAAAAACACTTTTGAACCAAATAATCATTTTTGTGAATAAAACACAGGAGAACTTGGACAATATCCCT
>JALJCO010013203.1:0-217058 GCA_023101725.1 Atherinomorus stipes
GCTGGTAGCTAGTGTCGAAAATAAAAAGGGCAAAAGGGTTGGAAGCAGCTCCGGGGTCGTTCCTGGGAAGCAGGAGCGAAACTTCCCCAATCGCAATATCTCGGCGAGAAACGCTTAACGGGGCATTTTCAACACAGGAGCGTGTTAACCGTGCCTTTGTGACTTGAGTGAGGATGAATTCATGTCTGGGACTCAGACACTATTAGAAACCTGCAAAAAGTTGGGCCTCTGTTGCTTTTTCCAACCGAAGAGAGGGGGGGTTGTCTCCCAACACCCGCGCGGCTGTTGAGCACCCCAGAGAGGGGATTTCTTTCCGGGGCGGGAGGAGAGAAAAAACGGCTCAAAACTTTCTTTCTGAACATCCGATCTTGAAAATTCCAAATGTAGCTGGTAGCTAGTGTCCAAAATAAGAAGGGCAAAAGCTCCGGGGTCGTTCCTGGGAAGCAGGAGCGAAACTTCCCCAATCGCAATATCTCGGCGAGAAACGCTTAACGGGGCGTTTTCAACACAGGAGCGTGTTAACCGTGCCTGTGTGACTTGAGTGAGGATGAATTCATGTCTGGGACTCAGACACTATTAGAAACCTGCAAAAAGTTTGGCCTCTGTTGCTTTTTGCAACCGTAGGAGACGCGGTGTGACTTGCAACACTCAGGCCGCTTGTGAGCACCCGTAAAGCGGACAAGTTTCTGCGCGAGAGCCGGTGAAAAAGCAGAGCTCATAACTTTCTTTCTGAACATCCGATCTTGAAAATTCCAAATGTAGCTGGTAGCTAGTGTCCAAAATAAGAAGGGCAAAAGGGTTGGAAGCAGCTCCGGGGTCGTTCCTGGGAAGCAGGAGCGAAACTTCCCCAATCGCAATATCTCGGCGAGAAACGCTTAACGGGGCGTTTTCAACACAGGAGCGTGTTAACCGTGCCTGAGTGACTTGAGTGAGGATGAATTCATGTCTGGGACTCAGACACTATTAGAAACCTGCAAAAAGTTTGGCCTCTGTTGCTTTTTGCAACCGTAGGAGACGCGGTGTGACTTGCAACACTCAGGCCGCTTGTGAGCACCCGTAAAGCGGACAAGTTTCTGCGCGAGAGCCGGTGAAAAAGCAGAGCTCATAACTTTCTTTCTGAACATCCGATCTTGAAAATTCCAAATGTAGCTGGTAGCTAGTGTCCAAAATAAGAAGGGCAAAAGGGTTGGAAGCAGCTCCGGGGTCGTTCCTGGGAAGCAGGAGCGAAACTTCCCCAATCGCAATATCTCGGCGAGAAACGCTTAACGGGGCGTTTTCAACACAGGAGCGTGTTAACCGTGCCTGAGTGACTTGAGTGAGGATGAATTCATGTCTGGGACTCAGACACTATTAGAAACCTGCAAAAAGTTTGGCCTCTGTTGCTTTTTGCAACCGTAGGAGACGCGGTGTGACTTGCAACACTCAGGCCGCTTGTGAGCACCCGTAAAGCGGACAAGTTTCTGCGCGAGAGCCGGTGAAAAAGCAGAGCTCATAACTTTCTTTCTGAACATCCGATCTTGAAAATTCCAAATGTAGCTGGTAGCTAGTGTCCAAAATAAGAAGGGCAAAGGGTTGGAAGCAGCTCCGGGGTCGTTCCTGGGAAGCAGGAGCGAAACTTCCCCAATCGCAATATCTCGGCGAGAAACGCTTAACGGGGCGTTTTCAACACAGGAGCGTGTTAACCGTGCCTGAGTGACTTGAGTGAGGATGAATTCATGTCTGGGACTCAGACACTATTAGAAACCTGCAAAAGTTTGGCCTCTGTTGCTTTTTGCAACCGTAGGAGACGCGGTGTGACTTGCAACACTCAGGCCGCTTGTGAGCACCCGTAAAGCGGACAAGTTTCTGCGCGAGAGCCGGTGAAAAAGCAGAGCTCATAACTTTCTTTCTGAACATCCGATCTTGAAAATTCCAAATGTAGCTGGTAGCTAGTGTCCAAAATAAGAAGGGCAAAAGGGTTGGAAGCAGCTCCGGGGTCGTTCCTGGGAAGCAGGAGCGAAACTTCCCCAATCGCAATATCTCGGCGAGAAACGCTTAACGGGGCGTTTTCAACACAGGAGCGTGTTAACCGTGCCTGAGTGACTTGAATGAGGATGAATTCATGTTTGGGATTAAAAAATAATAAGAAAAATGGAAAAGATGGGGGTCTTTTATTTTTTTAGAAGAGAGGGGGGGAGGGGAGGAAAATAAAAAAATTAGGGAGGATTAAAAAAACCGTAAAGCGGACAAGTTTCTGCGCGAGAGCCGGTGAAAAAGCAGAGCTCATAACTTTCTTTCTGAACATCCGATCTTGAAAATTCCAAATGTAGCTGGTAGCTAGTGTCCAAAATAAGAAGGGCAAAAGGGTTGGAAGCAGCTCCGGGGTCGTTCCTGGGAAGCAGGAGCGAAACTTCCCCAATCGCAATATCTCGGCGAGAAACGCTTAACGGGGCATTTTCAACACAGGAGCGTGTTAACCGTGCCTGTGTGACTTGAATGAGGATGAATTCATGTCTGGGACTCAGACACTATTAGAAACCTGCAAAAAGTTTGGCCTCTGTTGCTTTTTGCAACCGTAGGAGACGCGGTGTGACTTGCAACACTCAGGCCGCTTGTGAGCACCCGTAAAGCGGACAAGTTTCTGCGCGAGAGCCGGTGAAAAAGCAGAGCTCATAACTTTCTTTCTGAACATCCGATCTTGAAAATTCCAAATGTAGCTGGTAGCTAGTGTCCAAAAATAAGAAGGGCAAAAGGGTTGGAAGCAGCTCCGGGGTCGTTCCTGGGAAGCAGGAGCGAAACTTCCCCAATCGCAATATCTCGGCGAGAAACGCTTAACCGGGCATTTTCAACACAGGAGCGTGTTAACCGTGCCTTTGTGACTTGAATGAGGATGAATTCATGTCTGGGACTCAGACACTATTAGAAACCTGCAAAAAGTTGGGCCTCTGTTGCTTTTTGCAACCGTAGGAGACGCGGTGTGACTTGCAACACTCAGGCCGCTTGTGAGCACCCGTAAAGCGGACAAGTTTCTGCGCGAGAGCCGGTGAAAAAGCAGAGCTCATAACTTTCTTTCTGAACATCCGATCTTGAAAATTCCAAATGTAGCTGGTAGCTAGTGTCCAAAATAAGAAGGGCAAAAGGGTTGGAAGCAGCTCCGGGGTCGTTCCTGGGAAGCAGGAGCGAAACTTCCCCAATCGCAATATCTCGGCGAGAAACGCTTAACCGGGCATTTTCAACACAGGAGCGTGTTAACCGTGCCTTTGTGACTTGAATGAGGATGAATTCATGTCTGGGACTCAGACACTATTAGAAACCTGCAAAAAGTTGGGCCTCTGTCGCTTTTTGCAACGGTAGGAGACGCGGTGTGACTTGCAACACTCAGGCCGCTTGTGAGCACCCGTAAAGCGGACAAGTTTCTGCGCGAGAGCCGGTGAAAAAGCAGAGCTCATAACTTTCTTTCTGAACATCCGATCTTGAAAATTCCAAATGTAGCTGGTAGCTAGTGTCCAAAATAAGAAGGGCAAAAGGGTTGGAAGCAGCTCCGGGGTCGTTCCTGGGAAGCAGGAGCGAAACTTCCCCAATCGCAATATCTCGGCGAGAAACGCTTAACCGGGCATTTTCAACACAGGAGCGTGTTAACCGTGCCTTTGTGACTTGAATGAGGATGAATTCATGTCTGGGACTCAGACACTATTAGAAACCTGCAAAAAGTTGGGCCTCTGTTGCTTTTTGCAACCGTAGGAGACGCGGTGTGACTTGCAACACTCAGGCCGCTTGTGAGCACCCGTAAAGCGGACAAGTTTCTGCGCGAGAGCCGGTGAAAAAGCAGAGCTCATAACTTTCTTTCTGAACATCCGATCTTGAAAATTCCAAATGTAGCTGGTAGCTAGTGTCCAAAATAAGAAGGGCAAAAGGGTTGGAAGCAGCTCCGGGGTCGTTCCTGGGAAGCAGGAGCGAAACTTCCCCAATCGCAATATCTCGGCGAGAAACGCTTAACCGGGCATTTTCAACACAGGAGCGTGTTAACCGTGCCTTTGTGACTTGAATGAGGATGAATTCATGTCTGGGACTCAGACACTATTAGAAACCTGCAAAAAGTTGGGCCTCTGTTGCTTTTTGCAACCGTAGGAGACGCGGTGTGACTTGCAACACTCAGGCCGCTTGTGAGCACCCGTAAAGCGGACAAGTTTCTGCGCGAGAGCCGGTGAAAAAGCAGAGCTCATAACTTTCTTTCTGAACATCCGATCTTGAAAATTCCAAATGTAGCTGGTAGCTAGTGTCCAAAATAAGAAGGGCAAAAGGGTTGGAAGCAGCTCCGGGGTCGTTCCTGGGAAGCAGGAGCGAAACTTCCCCAATCGCAATATCTCGGCGAGAAACGCTTAACCGGGCATTTTCAACACAGGAGCGTGTTAACCGTGCCTTTGTGACTTGAATGAGGATGAATTCATGTCTGGGACTCAGACACTATTAGAAACCTGCAAAAAGTTGGGCCTCTGTTGCTTTTTGCAACCGTAGGAGACGCGGTGTGACTTGCAACACTCAGGCCGCTTGTGAGCACCCGTAAAGCGGACAAGTTTCTGCGCGAGAGCCGGTGAAAAAGCAGAGCTCATAACTTTCTTTCTGAACATCCGATCTTGAAAATTCCAAATGTAGCTGGTAGCTAGTGTCCAAAATAAGAAGGGCAAAAGGGTTGGAAGCAGCTCCGGGGTCGTTCCTGGGAAGCAGGAGCGAAACTTCCCCAATCGCAATATCTCGGCGAGAAACGCTTAACGGGGCATTTTCAACACAGGAGCGTGTTAACCGTGCCTTTGTGACTTGAATGAGGATGAATTCATGTCTGGGACTCAGACACTATTAGAAACCTGCAAAAAGTTGGGCCTCTGTTGCTTTTTGCAACCGTAGGAGACGCGGTGTGACTTGCAACACTCAGGCCGCTTGTGAGCACCCGTAAAGCGGACAAGTTTCTGCGCGAGAGCCGGTGAAAAAGCAGAGCTCATAACTTTCTTTCTGAACATCCGATCTTGAAAATTCCAAATGTAGCTGGTAGCTAGTGTCCAAAATAAGAAGGGCAAAAGGGTTGGAAGCAGCTCCGGGGTCGTTCCTGGGAAGCAGGAGCGAAACTTCCCCAATCGCAATATCTCGGCGAGAAACGCTTAACCGGGCATTTTCAACACAGGAGCGTGTTAACCGTGCCTTTGTGACTTGAATGAGGATGAATTCATGTCTGGGACTCAGACACTATTAGAAACCTGCAAAAAGTTGGGCCTCTGTTGCTTTTTGCAACCGTAGGAGACGCGGTGTGACTTGCAACACTCAGGCCGCTTATGAGCACCCGTAAAGCGGACAAGTTTCTGCGCGAGAGCCGGTGAAAAAGCAGAGCTCATAACTTTCTTTCTGAACATCCGATCTTGAAAATTCCAAATGTAGCTGGTAGCTAGTGTCCAAAATAAGAAGGGCAAAAGGGTTGGAAGCAGCTCTGGGGTCGTTCCCGGGAAGCAGGAGCGAAACTTCCCCAATCGCAATATCTCGGCGAGAAACGCTTAACCGGGCATTTTCAACACAGGAGCGTGTTAACCGTGCCTTTGTGACTTGAATGAGGATGAATTCATGTCTGGGACTCAGACACTATTAGAAACCTGCAAAAAGTTGGGCCTCTGTTGCTTTTTGCAACCGTAGGAGACGCGGTGTGACTTGCAACACTCAGGCCGCTTGTGAGCACCCGTAAAGCGGACAAGTTTCTGCGCGAGAGCCGGTGAAAAAGCAGAGCTCATAACTTTCTTTCTGAACATCCGATCTTGAAAATTCCAAATGTAGCTGGTAGCTAGTGTCCAAAATAAGAAGGGCAAAAGGGTTGGAAGCAGCTCCGGGGTCGTTCCTGGGAAGCAGGAGCGAAAATTCCCCAATCGCAATATATCGGCGAGAAACGCTTAACCGGGCATTTTCAACACAGGAGCGTGTTAACCGTGCCTTTGTGACTTGAGTGAGGATGAATTCATGTCTGGGACTCAGACACTATTAGAAACCTGCAAAAAGTTGGGCCTCTGTTGCTTTTTGCAACCGTAGGAGACGCGGTGTGACTTGCAACACTCAGGCCGCTTATGAGCACCCGTAAAGCGGACAAGTTTCTGCCCGAGAGCCGGTAAGAAAGCAGAGCTCATAACTTTCTTTCTGAACATCCGATCTTGAAAATTCCAAATGTAGCTGGTAGCTAGTGTCCAAAATAAGAAGGGCAAAAGGGTTGGAAGCAGCTCCGGGGTCGTTCCTGGGAAGCAGGAGCGAAACTTCCCCAATCGCAATATCTCGGCGAGAAACGCTTAACCGGGCATTTTCAACACAGGAGCGTGTTAACCGTGCCTTTGTGACTTGAATGAGGATGGATTCATGTCTGGGACTCAGACACTATTAGAAACCTGCAAAAAGTTGGGCCTCTGTTGCTTTTTGCAACCGTAGGAGACGCGGTGTGACTTGCAACACTCAGGCTGCTTATGAGCACCCGTAAAGCGGACAAGTTTCTGCGCGAGAGCCGGTGAAAAAGCACAGCTCATAACTTTCTTTCTGAACATCCGATTTTGAAAATTCCAAATGTAGCTGGTAGCTAGTGTCCAAAATAAGAAGGGCAAAAGGGTTGGAAGCAGCTCTGGGGTCGTTCCCGGGAAGCAGGAGCGAAAATTCCCCAATCGCAATATCTCGGCGAGAAACGCTTAACCAGGCATTTTCAACACAGGAGCGTGTTAACCGTGCCTTTGTGACTTGAATGAGGATGAATTCATGTCTGGGACTCAGACACTATTAGAAACCTGCAAAAAGTTGGGCCTCTGTTGCTTTTTGCAACCGTAGGAGACGCGGTGTGACTTGCAACACTCAGGCCGCTTATGAGCACCCGTAAAGCGGACAAGTTTCTGCGCGAGAGCCGGTGAAAAAGCAGAGCTCATAACTTTCTTTCTGAACATCCGATCCTGAAAATTCCAAATGTAGCTGGTAGCTAGTGTCCAAAATAAGAAGGGCAAAAGGGTTGGAAGCAGCTCGGGGGTCGTTCCCGGGAAGCAGGAGCGAAACTTCCCCAATCGCAATATATCGGCGAGAAACGCTTAACCGGGCATTTTCAACACAGGAGCGTGTTAACCGTGCCTTTGTGACTTGAATGAGGATGAATTCATGTCTGGGACTCAGACACTATTAGAAACCTGCAAAAAGTTGGGCCTCTGTTGCTTTTTGCAACCGTAGGAGACGCGGTGTGACTTGCAACACTCAGGCCGCTTATGAGCACCCGTAAAGCGGACAAGTTTCTGCGCGAGAGCCGGTGAAAAAGCAGAGCTCATAACTTTCTTTCTGAACATCCGATCTTGAAAATTCCAAATGTAGCTGGTAGCTAGTGTCCAAAATAAGAAGGGCAAAAGGGTTGGAAGCAGCTCCAGGGTCGTTCCTGGGAAGCAGGAGCGAAACTTCCCCAATCGCAATATCTCGGCGAGAAACGCTTAACCGGGCATTTTCAACATAGGAGCGTGTTAACCGTGCCTTTGTGACTTGAATGAGGATGGATTCATGTCTGGGACTCAGACACTATTAGAAACCTGCAAAAAGTTGGGCCTCTGTTGCTTTTTGCAACCGTAGGAGACGCGGTGTGACTTGCAACACTCAGGCTGCTTATGAGCACCCGTAAAGCGGACAAGTTTCTGCGCGAGAGCCGGTGAAAAAGCACAGCTCATAACTTTCTTTCTGAACATCCGATTTTGAAAATTCCAAATGTAGCTGGTAGCTAGTGTCCAAAATAAGAAGGGCAAAAGGGTTGGAAGCAGCTCTGGGGTCGTTCCCGGGAAGCAGGAGCGAAAATTCCCCAATCGCAATATCTCGGCGAGAAACGCTTAACCAGGCATTTTCAACACAGGAGCGTGTTAACCGTGCCTTTGTGACTTGAATGAGGATGAATTCATGTCTGGGACTCAGACACTATTAGAAACCTGCAAAAAGTTGGGCCTCTGTTGCTTTTTGCAACCGTATGAGACGCGGTGTGACTTGCCACACTCAGGCCGCTTGTGAGAACCCGTAAAGCGGACAAGTTTCTGCGCAAGAGCCGGTGAAAAAGCAGAGCTCATAACTTTCTTTCTGAACATCCGATCTTGAAAATTCCAAATGTAGCTGGTAGCTAGTGTCCAAAATAAGAAGGGCAAAAGGGTTGGAAGCAGCTCCGGGGTCGTTCCTGGGAAGCAGGAGCGAAACTTCCCCAATCGCAATATCTCGGCGAGAAACGCTTAACCGGGCATTTTCAACACAGGAGCGTGTTAACCGTGCCTTTGTGACTTGAATGAGGATGGATTCATGTCTGGGACTCAGACACTATTAGAAACCTGCAAAAAGTTGGGCCTCTGTTGCTTTTTGCAACCGTAGGAGACGCGGTGTGACTTGCAACACTCAGGCTGCTTATGAGCACCCGTAAAGCGGACAAGTTTCTGCGCGAGAGCCGGTGAAAAAGCACAGCTCATAACTTTCTTTCTGAACATCCGATTTTGAAAATTCCAAATGTAGCTGGTAGCTAGTGTCCAAAATAAGAAGGGCAAAAGGGTTGGAAGCAGCTCTGGGGTCGTTCCCGGGAAGCAGGAGCGAAAATTCCCCAATCGCAATATCTCGGCGAGAAACGCTTAACCAGGCATTTTCAACACAGGAGCGTGTTAACCGTGCCTTTGTGACTTGAATGAGGATGAATTCATGTCTGGGACTCAGACACTATTAGAAACCTGCAAAAAGTTGGGCCTCTGTTGCTTTTTGCAACCGTAGGAGACGCGGTGTGACTTGCAACACTCAGGCCGCTTATGAGCACCCGTAAAGCGGACAAGTTTCTGCGCGAGAGCCGGTGAAAAAGCAGAGCTCATAACTTTCTTTCTGAACATCCGATCTTGAAAATTCCAAATGTAGCTGGTAGCTAGTGTCCAAAATAAGAAGGGCAAAAGGGTTGGAAGCAGCTCTGGGGTCGTTCCTGGGAAGCAGGAGCGAAACTTCCCCAATCGCAATATCTCGGCGAGAAACGCTTAACCGGGCATTTTCAACACAGGAGCGTGTTAACCGTGCCTTTGTGACTTGAATGAGGATGAATTCATGTCTGGGACTCAGACACTATTAGAAACCTGCAAAAAGTTGGGCCTCTGTTGCTTTTTGCAACCGTAGGAGACGCGGTGTGACTTGCAACACTCAGGCCGCTTATGAGCACCCGTAAAGCGGACAAGTTTCTGCGCGAGAGCCGGTGAAAAAGCAGAGCTCATAACTTTCTTTCTGAACATCCGATCTTGAAAATTCCAAATGTAGCTGGTAGCTAGTGTCCAAAATAAGAAGGGCAAAAGGGTTGGAAGCAGCTCCGGGGTCGTTCCTGGGAAGCAGGAGCGAAACTTCCCCAATCGCAATATCTCGGCGAGAAACGCTTAACCGGGCATTTTCAACACAGGAGCGTGTTAACCGTGCCTTTGTGACTTGAATGAGGATGAATTCATGTCTGGGACTCAGACACTATTAGAAACCTGCAAAAAGTTGGGCCTCTGTTGCTTTTTGCAACCGTAGGAGACGCGGTGTGACTTGCAACACTCAGGCCGCTTGTGAGCACCCGTAAAGCGGACAAGTTTCTGCGCGAGAGCCGGTGAAAAAGCAGAGCTCATAACTTTCTTTCTGAACATCCGATCTTGAAAATTCCAAATGTAGCTGGTAGCTAGTGTCCAAAATAAGAAGGGCAAAAGGGTTGGAAGCAGCTCTGGGGTCGTTCCCGGGAAGCAGGAGCGAAAATTCCCCAATCGCAATATCTCGGCGAGAAACGCTTAACCGGGCATTTTCAACACAGGAGCGTGTTAACCGTGCCTTTGTGACTTGAGTGAGGATGAATTCATGTCTGGGACTCAGACACTATTAGAAACCTGCAAAAAGTTGGGCCTCTGTTGCTTTTTGCAACCGTAGGAGACGCGGTGTGACTTGCAACACTCAGGCCGCTTATGAGCACCCGTAAAGCGGACAAGTTTCTGCGCGAGAGCCGGTGAAAAAGCACAGCTCATAACTTTCTTTCTGAACATCCGATTTTGAAAATTCCAAATGTAGCTGGTAGCTAGTGTCCAAAATAAGAAGGGCAAAAGGGTTGGAAGCAGCTCTGGGGTCGTTCCCGGGAAGCAGGAGCGAAAATTCCCCAATCGCAATATCTCGGCGAGAAACGCTTAACCGGGCATTTTCAACACAGGAGCGTGTTAACCGTGCCTTTGTGACTTGAATGAGGATGAATTCATGTCTGGGACTCAGACACTATTAGAAACCTGCAAAAAGTTGGGCCTCTGTTGCTTTTTGCAACCGTAGGAGACGCAGTGTGACTTGCAACACTCAGGCCGCTTGTGAGCACCCGTAAAGCGGACAAGTTTCTGCGCGAGAGCCGGTGAAAAAGCAGAGCTCATAACTTTCTTTCTGAACATCCGATCTTGAAAATTCCAAATGTAGCTGGTAGCTAGTGTCCAAAATAAGAAGGGCAAAAGGGTTGGAAGCAGCTCCAGGGTCGTTCCTGGGAAGCAGGAGCGAAACTTCCCCAATCGCAATATCTCGGCGAGAAACGCTGAACCGGCCATTTTCAACACAGGAGCGTGTTAACCGTGCCTTTGTGACTTGAATGAGGATGAATTCATGTCTGGGACTCAGACACTATTAGAAACCTTGTTACGGCCGCCTGATCATTAACCCCTTGTTTTCCATTTTTCATGCAATTCATCCTGCTTCACCCCACCTGTTTGATTGGCCTGGCATCACACCACCATCTCCTTCCTCCCAACCTGTTAACGACTCATCCTTTGCACCTGGAGCTGCCTTGGAACCAGCTACAAAAAGGGCCCACAATCCATTCAGTGGGAGGCAACTGTTTGTGCTGCTACAGCCTGCCTCAGCTTGCAACACTATATCTGGATCTGTCACTGGCGGTATTGTATTGTTAGTTAGTTGGTTAGTATTTTAATTTATAGTCTTATTAGTTTGTATAGGGACTTGTAGCAAACATTTAGTTTGTATTTGGGGTTTGAAGTTAGTATTAAGCCTTTAATTTCATGGTTAAGTTAACAGCCCTTTTGGCTCACCCTTTTGTTAGCTTTTGATAGTTTAGCCCAGAGCTGGGATAGTTAGGATTTTGATTTGTAAATAGTACTCAACCCTCAGTAGGAACACCTTTTTGTTTTCTTAGTTTATGGTGCTGCTCTTACTTTAGAATCAGTATTTTTATATTGTCATTGGATTAATTGGTTTGCTTTCTTTTTTAGATAAGGTTGTTATTTTGAGCAGCATCTCAACCCCCAGCTCTGCTAATACATACCTGCCCTGTGCTTATCCTCTTCAACATTGCAATAAACCTTTGTGATTCACCTTTTACCACCTGTCACGTTTCCCTTTTGTTGCGGCTCCCCGAGCCGGGTCGTAACAAACCTGCAAAAAGTTGGGCCTCTGTTGCTTTTTGCAACCGTAGGAGACGCGGTGTGACTTGCAACACTCAGGCCGCTTATGAGCACCCGTAAAGCGCACAAGTTTCTGCGCGAGAGCCGGTGAAAAAGCAGAGCTCATAACTTTCTTTCTGAACATCCGATCTTGAAAATTCCAAATGTAACTGGTAGCTAGTGTCCAAAATAAGAAGGGCAAAAGGGTTGGAAGCAGCTCCAGGGTCGTTCCTGGGAAGCAGGAGCGAAACTTCCCCAATCGCAATATCTCGGCGAGAAACGCTTAACCGGGCATTTTCAACACAGGAGCGTGTTAACCGTGCCTTTGTGACTTGAATGAGGATGAATTCATGTCTGGGACTCAGACACTATTAGAAACCTGCAAAAAGTTTGGCCTCTGTTGCTTTTTGCAACCGTAGGAGACGCGGTGTGACTTGCAACACTCAGGCCGCTTGTGAGCACCCGTAAAGCGGACAAGTTTCTGCGCGAGAGCCGGTGAAAAAGCAGAGCTCATAACTTTCTTTCTGAACATCCGATCTTGAAAATTCCAAATGTAGCTGGTAGCTAGTGTCCAAAATAAGAAGCGGCAAAAGGGTTGGAAGCAGCTCCGGGGTCGTTCCTGGGAAGCAGGAGCGAAAATTCCCCAATCGCAATATCTCGGCGAGAAACGCTTAACCGGGCATTTTCAACACAGGAGCGTGTTAACCCTGCCTTTGTAACTTGAATGAGGATGAATTCATGTCTGGGACTCAAACACTATTAGAAACCTGCAAAAAGTTGGGCCTCTGTTGCTTTTTGCAACCGTAGGAGACGCGCTGTGACCTGCAACACTCAGGCCGATTGTGAGCACCCGTAAAGCGGACAAGTTTCTGCGCGAGAGCCGGTGAAAAATCAGAGTTCATAACTTTCTTTCTGAACATCCGATCTTGAAAATTCCAAATGTAGCTGGTAGCTAGTGTCCAAAATAAGAAGGGCAAAAGGGTTGGAAGCAGCTCCGGGGTCGTTCCTGGGAAGCAGGAGCGAAACGTCCCCAATCGCAATATCTCGGCGAGAAACGCTTAACCCTCCTGTTGTCCTCGGGTCAAAATGACCCGTCACTGTGTTGAAAACTTACAAAAAATCCCCTAAACAGTATTTTTTCAACTTGAAATTTCATGACTTTTTCTAGATTGACCCAAACATTAGAAAAAGTGAACTGTTGCCTTTATTCACACTTTCACGTAAGCTGTACAAAAAAAGGTACAAAGATGTCCTTCGGGTCAAAATGACCCGTCAGTCAAATTCAGTTGAAATCAAAGTCACAGAGTTAGTTTCACACCACAGAATGCCAGAATGTTTTAGTTTAGTCTCAGATCAATCAGTAGCACCCTGCACACAGATGCTGACATTAGTGATCGTGAGGACAAGAAGCCAACCATCATCCTTGACTATAACTGCAACAAAGGAGGTGTGGACAACCTGGATAAGGTGATTGGAACCTACAGCTGCAGAAGGATGACGGCCCGCTGGCCCCTGGTCATCTTCCACAACATCATTGATGTTTCCTCCTACAATGCATTTGAAATTTGGAGAGAGATCATGTCTAGTAAGCGAACAAAAGGAAGGTGTTCCTGGAGCAGCTCGGAAAGGCGCTTGTAACCCCGCTCATTGAAAGAAGGAAGCATGTCCCCCGCACAGAAGCCTCTGCAGCAGTTGTGAAAGCTATTCAGAGTACCACATCTCCTGACCGACCTGAGGGGCCAGCTGTCACAGCCGCTGCCCACGCTGGTGCAAGCAAGGTGAAGAGGTGTCAGTTTTGCCCAACAAAGAAGGGCTGTAAAACACATACTGTGTGCTGCAGGTGTAAGAAATTTATCTGCAAAGGCTGTGCACTTGTATATTGCCCTACATGTGCTGTTGAATGAGATGTTTGTTGTTTGGTTCACATGTTCACATTTTTGTACTGTACTACACATATTCTTACATTGTTCACTGGCAAAAAAAACAAACAAAAAAAACAAACAAAAAACTGACTCATTGGGATGAATAAAAAATGCATTAAAAACTCCTTTTTGCACATTTCTGTTATAGAAATACTATACAAATATTACTTACCACCTATACAGGAAACAATAATACAACTGATAATGGTAGTGGTGTCTTCAATAAAATACAGTTTTCTGCCAGATGACGAGGAAAAACACAAGTATTCACACAATTTGTGGTGAATGTTAAGTTGTTTCTTCAAGCAATATAATATTTTGTGTTTAAAATTAAATTAAACTGCTTATATTGGGGGTTTAATGAAGACGGGTCATTTTGACCCGGAGGACATAGGGTGTATACAGAAAATGAGGACAACAGGAGGGTTTTAACCGGGCATTTTCAACACAGGAGCGTGTTAACCGTGCCTTTGTGACATGAATGAGGATGGATTCATGTCTGGGACTCAGACACTATTAGAAACCTGCAAAAAGTTGGGCCTCTGTTGCTTTTTGCAACCGTAGGAGACGCGGTGTGACTTGCAACACTCAGGCCGCTTATGAGCACCCGTAAAGCGGACAAGTCTCTGCGCGAGAGCCAGTGAAAAAGCAGAGCTTATAACTTTCTTTCTGAACATCCGATCTTGAAAATTCCAAATGTAGCTGGTAGCTAGTGTCCAAAATAAGAAGGGCAAAAGGGTTGGAAGCAGCTCCGGGGTCGTTCCTGGGAAGCAGGAGCGAAACTTCCCCAATCGCAATATCTCGGCGAGAAACGCTTAACCGGGCATTTTCAACACAGGAGCGTGTTAACCGAGCCTTTGTCACTTGAATGAGGATGAATTCATGTCTGGGACTCAGACACTATTAGAAACCTGCAAAAAGTTGGGCCTCTGTTGATTTTTGCAAATAAGGAGACGCGGTGTGACTTGCAACACTCAGGCCGCTTATGAGCACCCGTAAAGCGGACAAGTTTCTGCGCGAGAGCCGGTGAAAAAGCAGAGCTCATAACTTTCTTTCTGAACATCCGATCTTGAAAATTCCAAATGTAGCTGGTAGCTAGTGTCCAAAATAAGAAGGGCATAAGTGTTGGAAGCAGCTCCGGGTGGTTCCTGGGAAGCAGGAGCGAAACTTCCCCAATCGCAATATCTCGGCGAGAAACGCTTAACCGGGCATTTTCAACACAGGAGCGTGTTAACCGTGCCTTTGTCACTTGAATGAGGATGAATTCATGTCTGGGACTCAGACACTATTAGAAACCTGCAAAAAATTGGGCCTCTGTTGCTTTTTGCAACCGTAGGAGACGCGGTGTGACTTGCAACACTCAGGCCGCTTATGAGCACCTGTAAAGCGGACGAGTTTCTGCGCGAGAGCCGGTTAAAAAGCAGAGCTCATAACTTTCTTTCTGAACATCCGATCTTGAAAATTCCAAAATTTGCTGGTAGCTAGTGTCCAAAATAAGAAGGGCAAAAGGGTTGGAAGCAGCTCTGGCGTCATTCCTGGGAAGCAGGAGCGAAAATTCCCCAATCGCAATATCTCGGCGAGAAACGCTTAACCGGGCATTTTCAACACAGGAGCATGTTAACCGTGCCTTTGTGACTTGAATGAGAATGAATTCATGTCTGGGACTCAGACACTATTAGAAACCTGCAAAAAGTTGGGCCTCTGTTGCTATTTGCAACCGTAGGAGACGCGGTGTGACTTGCAACACTCAGGCCGCTTATGAGCACCCGTAAAGCGCACAAGTTTCTGCGCGAGAGCCCGTGAAAAAGCAGAGCTCATAACTTTCTTTCTGAACATCCGATCTTGAAAATTCCAGATGTAGCTGGTAGCTAGTGTCCAACATAAGAAGGGCAAAAGGGTTGGAAGCAGCTCCGGGGTCGTTCCTGGGAAGCAGGAGCGAAAATTCCCCAATCGCAATATCTCGGCGAGAAATGCTTAACCGGGCATTTTCAACACATGAGCGTGTTAACCGTGCCTTTGTAACTTGAATGAGGATGAATTCATGTCTGGGACTCAGACACTACTAGAAACCTGCAAAAAGTTAGGGTTAGGGTTAGGGGTTGGGGTTGGGGTTCAGGGTTCGGGTTAGGGTAAAATTGGCACTGGCCTGCTGTGCTGTAGGTGGAGGGCAGTGGGAGGATGGATCTTAACATGTGGGGGACCAGGGTTTGATCCCCAAGCAGAGGTGGTTGGGACAGACAGAGAAAGAGGGGAGGGAAGAAAAAAAAAATTGTTGGTAGTGGAATTGAACTGGTGATCATCTGATTGTGAGGTGGATACTTTTCTGAGTGAGCTACACTGGTCAGTGTGAGACAAGGGAGAGGATTTTTTAAGGGATAGGAGGTATGGAAAGGGGGTGGGACAGTGTGTTGGGGGCAGTGGGAAGGGCAAATGAAGTTAGTGTGGTTAGAGTAAGTGCTAAAATTAAGTGCGAAAAAGTGGTTAGTAACAAAAACCGGTTAGTAAAGCAAAAATAATAAAAATTGCCCATCCCAAATATCCCAAAACATAAAGTGCTAGAGAAGTTAGGAAGAAAAGGAAAAAGGGGTGGGGTAGTAATAATGGGGGGGTCTTTTGTAGGGTGGGTGGATAGATTGGGGTGGTAAATAGTTGTATTGTGAGGAATGAATGAAATGGACTGACCTGGAATTGAACCTGCAATCTTTTGAATTTATGATGAGTGTTTTAACATGGTGCACTATCAGAGTTATGGTTGACGTTTTGTGAAGGAAATTAATGTGAGAAAAAAAGGGAAAAAGTATTTTTTAAAAAAAGGGGGGGGGGGTGGAAAGAAATAGAGAGAGGAAGGGGGAGGACCCAGCCACAGCGGGGACTGGCCGCGCAAGGGTTTGTCAAGATTATTCATCAGTCCTCCCGGCGCGGCCGTCCCCAGTCTGTGGATCCAGATCCTCTCGGCTGGATCCTCTGTCCGTCCGTCCAATGGTCATTATTTTCCAGACCAGCTATGGAGAGGTGGGTGGGGGGGTTGGTTTGAAAATGTTGTACTAGATGGGTGTTCAGACGACCAACCCCAATGTTGTACAGATGCTGGGAAAGTCGTGTGTGAATGGAATGTTTTGTTTCTCCGATGTAAAGTTTTTTGCAGTAGGTACAAGAGATGATGTATACTGTATTGGAGTTGAGAATAGACATGGAACCTAATATGGGGTATTTATTGTTGGTGTATGGATTGTGGATGAATTTTTTGGCGTGATAATGATGGCTGTGTGGAAGAGATGGAGGAGGTCTATTGTCTGAAAAGAGGGATCTGACGAGGATGTTCTGAAGGTTCTTGTGTTTTCTGTATGCGGAAATGGATCTGGTGTTTGAAAAGGCTGGATGTTGGGTCTGAAACTTTGAAAAGTTATTTTTTATTGTATGGTGTAAATGAACTGTATGGCGGGAAAAGGTTGATACAAATGGAATGAGGTGAGTAGGTGGGAGTGAAGCTGGTACGGTTGGCCTATGAGGGGGAGTGCCTGTAGTGTGTGGGGGAATGTGAGGGGGTGGGATGTGGGTAATAGAGGTGAGAGGAAAAAGGGGGTGGGAGGGGTATGGGGAAGGTTCAAGGTTGGGTAAGGGGGGAATGGGATACAGACCCTGGTTCGGGTAGGGGGAGGAGTTAGGGTTTGGGGGAGGAGGATTAGGTTTGGGTAAGGGGGAGAGTAGTTAGGTTTAGGGAGAGGGGAGGGTAAGGGGTATAGGGGAGGAGGATTAGGTAAGGGGGGAGAGTGGTTAGGTATAGGTAAGGGGGAGGGTGGGGGGTGTCGGGGAGGAGGATTAGGTTTAGGTAAGGGGGGAGAGTTGTTAGGATTAGGGAAAGGGGAGAGTGGGGAGTGAAGGGAGAGAGAGAGGTTGGGTGAGTGGGGTGCAGAGGCCTGGGCTGGGGAGTATACTGAGAAGGATGGAAGAGGAGAGTTGGTGGGAGGGGGAGAGGGGGTAGAGCGAGTGGGAGTGAGGGAGGCCAGGGTGGATGATTTAATAGACCGGAGGAGACGTTTAGAATAGCCCCTGGTACGGAGGGATTTAAAGAGGATGGAGGTGGCTTCATGAAAATCGGAGAGGTTGGAGCAGATGCGGAAGAACCGGATTAATTGAGATTTTATGAGTCCTGTAAAAGTGTGTTTCGGGTGAAAGCTGGTTTTGTGAAGGAGAGCGTGAGTATCGTTGGGTTTAAAGAAAACTTTTGTATGTATTGGTTTGGTGGTGGTGGTGTCGGAGGCCTGGAAGAAAACTGTTGTATCAAGGAAGTTAATTTGTGATTGTTTGATGGTGTGTTTGAGTTTAATGAGTGGATGATGGTTATTGAGGATATTGACAAATTTTGGAAGTCGGTGAGGGAATGGGGCCAGATACCAAAAATATCATCAAGATACCGGAGGTAAATTGTTGGTTGGAGGGGGCATTTTTTGAGGGCTTCCTCCTCCCACTCGCTCATGTAGATGTTTGCGTAAGAGGGGGCAAATCTCTGTCCCATGGCCGTACCGCTGATCTGAAGGTAATGTTGATTGTTGAAAAGAAAGTCGTTATTGTTGAGACATAAGGTGATTAGTGTGAGGAGTTCCTGGTCTGGTCTCTGGGGGTCTGGATATTTCTGGAAGGAATGTTGTATTGCTTTAATGCCTAGCAATGTTAGTGTATAAACTATCTATGTCGATGGTGAAAAAAAAAGGCTGAGGGTGGGATGGTGAGGGATTGAATAATGTTAATGAAATGGTAGGTGTCTTTTATGTAGCTGGGATGTGAGTGGGAGATGGGGCCTAAAAAATGATCGATATATTGTGAGAGATTGTAGGTGGCGCTGTTGCAGTCCGAAACTATGGGTCTGCTGGGAGGAACCTCAAAGGGAATGGTCCAGGTATTGGGATCTTTATGGATTTTAGGGAGTAAATAGAAGTACCGGGGTCGTGGGTTATTTGGTCCAAAGAGGAAGTTGCGTTGTTTAGCTGAGATGTATTTTTTATTGTAGAGAGTGTTGATGATATCTCGGAGTGTTTGTTGGGTTTGTGGTTGTAGTGAGTTGTCCAATTTTTGATAATATTTACTGTTATTGAGATGTCTGTGTGCCTCAAGAAGATATTGTTGTTTGTCCTGAATGATTATTTTCGCTCCCTTGTCGGCTGGTTTGATTATAATATTGGGGTGATTGGTGAGTTCCTTAAGGGCCCTGCATTCAGCCCCAGACAGATTGTCCTCAGAATCTGTCTGGGGCCGAAATTGGCGCAGGGCCCGTTCATTAGTTTTTATCAGTTGTAGTGTGAGTGGGTGGAGACTGGTGGGTAGTGGTTCCCAGTTGGATGGATAAGTAAATGGAGTGGAGTGGGAATTCTGATTGGGGTGGAAGTAATCTATGAGTTTAATACGTCTATGGAAGAGGTGGAGGTCCCTTTGAAGTTCCTCCTGGTCCCAGCGGGACGGCCAGGGGACAAAGGAGAGCCCCCTCTCCAGTAGTTTACGTTGGGGTGAAGAAGGGGTTAAAAGTGAGAAAAGGTTAAGGATGTTAGAAGTGGACTCCCAGTCCAGGTCTCTGCAGGGGGTTTGTACAGGATGGGTGGGGACTGGGTGGGTGTTGGGGTTTACTGTAAATTTAGCTGTTGTGCCCAGTTATCAAGTATGAGTTTGGCTGTGGTCGGGGTCCAGTGAATATTGTCTTTTTCAGTGATAAAGGTGTCATGTGGGATTTCAAGAAGGGAAGGAAATGAGGTGACCATGGCATTATTGACATATTTGAGATTGCTGCGATGGGTGTGGGTGAGGTGTGGTGAGAAGTTAATGACCGGAAAATAGACTTCGGCATTGGGGAAGGTCGTCCTACTAACCCTGAAAAGGCTTTTCAGTTGTTTTGTTGTTGTCATGGATTGGTTGTCATGGTTGTCCCTGACGCAGGCCTTCCCTGGTTAAAAGTGAACCAAAGTGCTAATCATGCCTAAACGGAATGCCTGTCATCAGTTATGAATCACCAGTCCCTGGTTCCACCTCGGTGCCATCTTCTGCTCCTAAGATCATCACATTAATGTAAAAAAATAGGGAGATCTCTGCAGGGAAAGGTCACACAGACATGACACCCACATATTTGAAAAGCTCACGGTCAACTTTGGGGGGTACATGCTGGTTCCACCTCTCTACGACCTATCTTTCTCCTAAGATCAACGTTAAAACAGCAGATAGAGTGCTAAACATCCCTTTAACCTATGTCTGTGGGAACTTGTTCAGATCTCAACCCTAATCAAAGATTCACTGTGCTGATCTGCTAAAACCCTCACAGGAACCCATCTGCACTGTGGAAATCTGCTAAAACCCTTACACTGACTCATCTGCACTGTGGAAATTGGCTAAAACTCTTACAGTAACACAACTGCACTGTGGAAATTGGCTAAAACTCTTTCAGTAACACATCTGCACTGTGGCATTCTGGTAACACCCTCACATTAACACAACTGCACTGTTGAATTCTGCTAAAACACTCACATTAACGCAACTGCACTGTGGAAATTGGCTAAAACTCTTACAGTAACACAACTGCGCTGTGGCATTCTGCTAACACCCTCACATTAACACAACTGCACTGTGGAAATTGGCTAAAACTCTTTCAGTAACACATCTGCACTGTGGCATTCTGCTAACACCCTCACATTAACACAACTGCACTGTTGAATTCTGCTAAAACACTCACATTAACGCAACTGCACTGTGGAAATTGGCTAAAACTCTTACAGAAACACTATTGCACTGTGGAAATTGGCTAAAACTCTTACAGTAACACAACTGCACTGTGGCATTCTGCTAACACCCGAACATTAACACAACTGCACTGTGGAAATTGGCTAAATCTCTTACAAAAACACAACTGCACTGTGGAAATTGGCTAAAACTCTTTCAGTAACGCATCTGCACTGTGGCATTCTGCTAACACCCTCACATGAACACAACTGCACTGTGGAAATCTGCTAAAACCCTTAGAGTTACGCATCTGCACTGTGGAAATTGGCTAAAACCCTCACAGTAACGCATCTGCACATGCATCCATAAAATGATGGTCACCCTGACGCAGGCCTTCCCTGGTTAAAAGTGAGCCAAAGTGCTAATCATGCCTAAACCGAAAGCCTGTCATCAGTTATGAAACACCAGTCCCTGGTTCCACCTCGGTGCCATCTTCTGCTCCTAAGATCATCACATTAATGTAAAAAAATAGGGTGATCTCTGCAGGGAAAGGTCACACAGACATGACACCCACATATTTGAAAAGCTCAGGGTCAACTTTGGGGGGGTAGGAGCTGGTCACAGCAGCCTGCAACCTTTACTGCTCCTAAGATCATCACATTAATGTAAAAAAAAATGGGGAGATCTCTGCAGGGAAAGGTCACACAGACATGACACCCACATATTTGAAAAGCTCACGGTCAACTTTGGGGGGGTACATGCTGGTTCCACCTCTCTAAGACCTATCGTTCTCCTAAGATCCACGGTCAAACAGCAGACAGAGTGGTAAACATCCCTTTAACCTAACCCTCACCCTAACCCTAACCCCTAACCCTGGGCCCGACTTCCGAAGTTCAGAATCTGATCTCTAGTGACAGCGCACTTCCTCCGTCTGACGGACACCAGCCTCCGGGCATTGGACTCACCGCCCTCCATCGGGCGCACCGAGTATGATGGAGAGCTAATCACCCACACCTAACCAGCCACATCCTCGGTCACTCTGAACAGGCGAGATGCTCGATTTCATGACCTGCCGACACCTAGCTGATCCATGGAACATAAAGACACCACACAGCACACCCTACATTACACTGACTCCAAACACAAAACCCACTGATAAGCCCACCATCAAACATTCCCTATGGATTTAGCAAACACACAAATTCAGGGAGCCATATGACCTGGGGAAATTTTCTCCCCTTACACACTGAACATAACACAATCGAACTGACGGGACCTCCTGAGGTTGTTCACACTCCACAGCACATGCGCACAAAAACGCACAGTTGGTCAAGGGGGATAAGCCCCACTTTCCAGCACCTTGAATTTACACACAACATTTAGCCAAAAAAACAAACCTTACAATAAAGCTTACCTAACAAAAAATTTTAAACATGCCATATCCTATCCACACACATCCAGCATGGTCACAACATCCCAAGAACACTTAGCCACGCCCCCCATTGTTCCCACACGTTACCCACAAAACCCCACAAAACCTGGGCACTGCCCTTAACACCCAGTCCCCACTATGCCTATCACTAAGGACAAATCTTACAGCCCCACTCTCCCCAAACAACCTCCCAAAAAACACTATCTCAGACCCAACTCCCCAGTGGAGGCCATTTTGGACCCAAACCATGTCCCTGCATCCCTACCTCCTGCTTCCGGACGAAAGCCACACCCCTTTCCCAGCATCCCTTGCGCCCCCCCCCCCCACCTGCACCATGAACAACATGGAGGTACACAAGGACCACACCCACAACATGAGCCTGTTAAAATTGATACATCAAAGAGAATCACCTAGACTATCTCCACTGGACGAAACTCAACAATAAATTTACTTTGACAACCTAAAAGTCCTTTTGAGGACTAGAGCATATCCCAAACCACTGCCAATGGGAGACCACCACTGATGAGCCACCGCTTCCACTCTACGCTTGATCCTTCCTGCTACACACCGTTGACCAAACATCTTGCAGAGGACGCCACCTGCCAACACCCACACCGGATGACGGAAGCCTTCTGGGAGGAACATCACCTTGAATCTGTCAACTGTGACCGAGCATACCTTCCTTCCAGCTCAGCAACAGAATTTCATACAACCATTCTTCTTACACTTGCTCATCTCTCTTAGGTCCTCTCCACACAGATCCACAAATGACAGAACTGTGAAGACCAACCCAGACATGACTGCTGAAACCTAGCGGTGTTAACAAACACAGTCCAACATAGTAAGTTTTGCAGCCTACAGTAAGGTGGCCAGGGTTAGTGGCCTTAATGCAACCCAATCTTCTACTCTGAGGACTTGCCTCAAACACACACCACTACACTCTGCACCACACACGATTGAGACCCCACTAACAAACAATTGAATTTCCTTCAAATTCTCCTTCCATCTAAGAAAAACACCCTTCAGTTCACTTAGGGACTGATCGTGGGTGCACCGGGACCTAGGTATAGCTTGATAAACCATTTTGTACCTTTTTCTACCTCCTCTTTATGCCATTTACGAACCATTTATTACTAAAACGCTTCGCCTCCATCTGCTCCGGTATGTTCTCCTGATTACTTTAAACCGCCCGATTTTTCACAAACTATACCGGATTATTCTAACTTTGAACCGTAGAAACACTACAATTAAGCCAAGAAAATACAGTCTTGCGCGTTTTTTTACTTAGACAAAATACCCCTTTAACTTAAAACCACAAATAAATGGCGCTTCTTCTTCTCTCTCGAATCCGCGAGTTTAAACAACACGTTTTAGCCAACCACAAGCCAAAAACCGACACAGGGCCAGAATCTAAACTCATTTATCACCAACCACCTGACAATTGGAAACAGAACCTGCCCGGGAACTGATCATCCCGTGGAGCCAGCCACACGGAGAGGGCGTATGGTGGTAAACGGCCGAAACGCCCGTTCGCATCCATATGGTACACCACTGAAGAGAGGTTCTGAAATTCTTCTACTTAGCTTAGCTACTCAGTAACTCCAATCCACTACTGGTGGGTTAGAATTATTGCAGCAAAACCCAAACTAGAAAACAAAAGAGACTTTAGACAATACCAGGGACATCTCGCTTCTCCTGACGCAACCATAGACTGATCTACTACAACTGCCACTAAACGAACTACACGCTTTTGACACAATCCAACCTGACCAGAACTGGTATCTGACACCCTCCTGGACCAACACAATTCCCGTCCTAGACACTTCCCTTGCTACCTGTTTTCACACTTACCCTGCCTGTTTTCCTGACCCTAAAGCCTCTGATCTACTTTTCTTAGCAACTTTAACACCTACCCTGCCTGTTTTCCTAACCTTAATGCCTTTGATCTGCTTTTATTATCAACTTTAACACCTACCCTGCCTGTTTTCCTAACCTTAAAGCCTCAGATCCACTCTTATTATCAACTTTAACACCTACCCTGCCTGTTTTCCTAACCTTAATACCTGTGATCTGCTTCTATTATCAACTTTAACACCTACCCTGCCTGTTTTCCTAACCTTAAAGCCTCTGGTCCACTCTTTTTTTATCAACTTTAACACCTACCCTACCTGTTTTCCTAACCTGAATGCCTTTTATCTGCTTTCATTATCAACCTTAACACCTACCCTGCCTGTTTTCCTAACCTTAAAGCCTCTGATCCACTCCTTTTATCAACTTTAACACCTACCCTGCCTGATTTCCTTACCTTAAAGCCTCTGATATACTTTTTTCTTTATCGCCAACTCTAACACCTACCCTGCCTGTTTTCCCAACCTTAATGCCTTTGATCTGCTTTTATCAACTTCTACACCTACCCTGCCTGTTTTCCTAACCTTAGAGCCTCTGATTTACTTTTATCAACTTAACCCCTACCCTGTCTATTTTTCTAAACCTAAAGCCTCTGATCTGCTAGTTTTTCAACTTGAACAGCTACCGTTGTTTTCCTAATCCCATATTCTTCTGAACTGATTTCTTCTCAACTTAAACCATTTATCCTCTTGGTTTTACCAAGCCCTAATTTTCTGATCTGCTTGATTTCCAAATTCAAACACTCAGCCTGTCTGTCGCTCTGACTCGGCTGCGTATCAGCCTCTGTTCTTTTAACCGTTAACACAACAAGAAAATGCTCCGAACGGTCCCCAATACCCACTTTCCCATCCCTGCATGGCTCCAAAATCCCGACACCCTTAGCCACGCCCCCCATTGTGTTCCACAAACAACACCTCAATTCCTATCTCTGCTCACCCATCATGGTTTTGAGATCTCATCACACTTAGCCACACCCCCCCATTGTTCTCCACACAAACCAGGAATTGAAGAACCTCAGATCTGTTGTTTCCCAACTTTGGCACTTATGCTATTGATTTTCCCATCTCTAAAACTCATTTACTTAAACTTTTCAACTTTAACACTTCTATTGTCCTCCTAGACTTTTTATAAGCTCAACACAACAGCTTTAACACAACAGAAAATTCTACCAGGGAATCCTCAGTGCCCACTTTCCCATGGTTCATCACACCTAGCCACGCCTCCTATTGTTTCACACACAACCCCTTGATTCCCGTTTCTGCACATCCTTCATGGTTTTCAGATCCCATCACACTTAGTCACACGCCCCATTGTTCCCCACACAAGCCGTGAATTCCCATCCCTGCACACCCATGGGGGTTCTGAAATCCCATCACACATAGCCACACCCCCCATTGTTCACCACACAGCAATCCAAATACTTTTTCTTATTCACCCTAAGCCCTAATCTATTTCTGTTCTCCCATTTTCAATCCCTACACTGCCATCATATTTCCAGAATCCCATCACACTTAGCCACACCCCCCATTGATCTACAAACAACCCCTGCACCAAGAACCCAAACCCCTACCCTAATTTTCTATTTTCCTTTTCAACCCCTTGCCTGAATCTATTTTAGCTCATAATCTATTCTAGCTTATACAACTTCTCCACCCCCTCAAACCCTCCTTCCCCCACCCTTCAAACCACCTAAAGCCCCGTTTCCACCAGCGGGTCTGGGTCGGGTCGGGCCGGATCGGTCCACGTTTTTTTGCGTCTCCACAGATAAAAACTGGGACAGGTACCCTTATATCCGACCCGACCCGGCCTACTTTTTTGGTACCCTTCGGTAGGGGTACTGATCTAACCGATCCGGACCAAAGAGGCGGAGCTAATACACAGCAATCAGCTGATTCATTGAAAAATCCGCCACTTCCCGTGTGACCCAGCGTAAAAACAAAGCCGGGGTGACTCCTTTCTGTTCCTGTCACGTGTGGCGCCGGTGTTTTGGTTAAACGGCGTTACACGGCGATGATGTCACACAATCACGTAGCAGCGCTGTCCAGCTAATTCTCCGCCTCCAGAATAAGGGTACAGGTTGCTGTGGGGACACAGCGTGAAATCAACACATCCGTACCCAAACCCACCCGATCCGGCCTGGCCCGGCCCGACCTGGCCCAGACCCGCGGGTGGAAACGGGGCTTAAGATAGACTAGACACTACACAAGACAAGGGAGCAACACACAAGGAGTACCCATTCTCCCCTTACACACTGTCCATCACACTGTGACCAGTTCCCCGGGCCTCCTGAGTTCTCTCACACCCCTCAGCACACACACATAGTGTTTTTATGTGTGTGTGCTGTTTCCATGTGCTCAAAGCCCATGGAAACAGGATCTTTACAACTAGACTGGTGCTCAGAATCAGCATGTACTTGAGGGGGTGCAAAACCAACTAAAGCCATGGGGTTAGCTCTTGGTTTCTTACTTAAGATGGGACAGTCTGCTACAATGTGACCAGGCTTCTTACAATAGAAGCAACATCTGTCCCAATTACCATGACTGTTTTCACTAGTTGGACAGGAGGAAGAATGATTTGAATAACTTGCATTAGAGGACCTGGAAAAGCGAGTATGCTTCATATCACTCAAGTCCTTAGGACCACCTTCTAACCTGGTGCTGAATGCAACTTTGTGAGCCAGAACATATTTGTCAGCCAACACAGCTGCTTCCTCCATAGTTGTAGCCCTCTGCTCACTCAGATATGTTGCAACAACATCCGGCACACAATTCTTGAAATCCTCCAAAAGAATCAGCTGCCAAAGCTGCTCTACAAAGTCAACCTTCTGAGACAAACACCAGCGCTCAAAATTAACTTCCTTTTCACGAGCAAATTCTACATAGGTCTCCTCCTGTATGTAACAGTTTCAATAACTGTGATTTTGATTTATATTTGGATTGATTATTCTGTTTGTGATTGTTGGTTGTTTGATTACTGCTAGCTACATTTGTGCCTTGGTATAAAAAAATATCTGATCTTTGAAATGAGTTGAAATTTTGACCCTGAACTGCAACACCCTCAACGTTGGTGGGTCAGCAGTGGTGGCCACATCATTGCCCATCACCTCCTCCTGGCTTCCAGCCGAGTTCCTCTGTGCTGTTAAAAATAAAGTAGCATGCAGTCCAACAACAAAAATGTTCCTCACAAAAACATCTTAAAATCATTGCTCTGCTCCTTGCACAACAACACTTTGAATTTTTCTTATTTCATTACATTTTAGCGCAAGCAGCTAAGGTAACCGAACTGAAGCTGCAAAAGAATGAGCTGGACAGGCTGAAGCTACAGTACCAAGGTAACCATTTCTATCTTGTGTTGTCAGCACATTCAGTTAACAGTATTTTGACTCTTCTATTGTACGTGTTTGTACAATGGTCTTTAATGAAAGCTTGGACAGACTCCATAAGTGTTCTTCCAGTAATCTTTGTTGTTGCAGTGTGAGCTGATAACATTCCAAGGAGCTCTCTTTGATGCAGATTGATTTATGTGCCTCCATAAATGTTGTTTGGGGTTGAAGTCTGGTGACTTTACAAGAAAGTCCATAGCAGTCCTAAGGATCCTGCAGTGGTGCTTTTTTTTGTTTTCACGTCATTCTTGCAAAGATGTAAGATCTAGTACTTACTAGGAAACTAGTGCGGAACTACTAGTTCCCTAGTAAGCACTGAATAGCTACCTAATAGTTCCCTACTTGTTACCTATAAGTACTGATAACTACCTAATAGTTCATAGTTACCAAAGTCAATTAAACTGCTGTATGTTAAGACTATAAAAGTTCAATTTAAAGAATGATGCACATTTTTAAGCTTTTTTAATTTTGCTACAGGTTTTCTTATCATGCATGACTCTACTTCATATATTGTCTCAGGATGTATTTCAAATGAAGCTTAAACTTCAACTGAACTCGCTTGATTATTATCAAGTAGCATTTTAGGAGTCACTTTACATGAGAAGGACTGAAAATGTCAACTGGGTTAGGTCTGAAATTAAATAGTGAGGTTAATGAGGAGTCTTATCCATTTAATTTCCATGAATTGTTTCCTCACTCTTTATTATAATTTGTTTTATCCCAGACTTTCATCCTGTCCCTATTTTGCCAAAGATATTTGCTCACCCATCCAAGTTATGGAAATCAGTTGTTCCCATCACTTCCATTGCCACAGGTGTATAAATGAAGCAGCTGGGCATGCAGACTGTTTCTACAAACATTTGTGAAAGAATGTGTCACTCTCAGGACCTCAGTGAATTCCAGCATGGAACTGTGATAGGATGCCACCTGTACAACAAATCCAGTCATGAAATTTCCTCGCTCCTAAATATTCCACAGTCAACTGTCAGCTGTATTTTATGAAAATGGAAGGGTTTGAGAATGACAACAACCCATCCACAAAGTGGTAGACCACGTAAACTGTGAGACCGGGGTCAGCAGATGCTGAAGCGCATAGTGCAAAGAGGTGGCCAACTTTCTGCAGAGTCAATCACTCAGACCTCCAAACTTCATGTGGCCTTCAGATCACACTGAATGCTTCAGTAAGCCAAGACATTCTGGACAATTCCATGCTCCCAACTTTGTGGGAACAGTTTGGAGCTGGCCCCTTCCTCTTCCAACATGACTGTGCACCAGTGCACAAAGCAGGTCCATGAAGACCTGGATGCAGAGTCTGGTGTGGAGGAACTGGACTGGCCTGCACAGAGTCTTGACCTCAACCCCATAGAACACCTTTGGGATGAATTAGAGCGGAGACTGAGAGCCAGGCCTTCTGGTCCAACATCAGTGTGACCTCACAAATGTGCTGGTCATAAATTCCCATAAACACACTACTAAACCTTGTGGACAGCTTTCCCAGGAGAGTTGAAGGTGTTCTAGCTGCAAAGGTGGAACAAAGTCATATTGAACCCTATGGATTAGGAATGGGATGTCACTGAAGCTCAGATGTGAGTCACGGCAGGTGAGCAAATACTTTAGGCAATATAGTGTATGAAGATATTTAGTAACTCTGAAGCCAGTAATGGTGAATTTGGGGGCATGTCCAGGTGCCCAAAAAAGCAATTCATTATGGAAGATGAAAATAATTAAAGCTGCAAATACTTTTGAACACTTTTACTTTAAAAAGAAAGAGTCCTACAGAAAAGCTTTATTAGGGTATTATCTGTCAACTGTATATTTAAAAATGTGCTGCAAAAACTTAAAAACAAAGAAGAAAACAAACAAAAACTCAGTGCCACCTGAGTGTTTCCATGAAGGAAAAAGAAAATCAAGAAATAAGATCTTTAGTCAAAGCGCTCCACTGTGGAGTCTGACTTTTACTGTATAAAGTTTCTGGTTATTCACATCTTAGATAAACATCTCACCTGCAGGAAAGGATGTGTTATTCGTCACAGATTAAGATCAAGAATTCCAAAGTAACAAGTCTTATCACCGGCACGTTTCTATTCATAACTTACTCTAGGTAATCATTAGTCAGTCAGTCAAAATCAAAACACTATTTAAGCTGATGAACACAGAAACTGCAAAGTTGAACTGCAGACTTAAAACAGAGATGATCATGTTTTTTTCACTGTTTCTGATTATCTGTTCTTTCTTCACAGCTCAGCTACAAGCTGAGGCTGACAATGAAATTATTTCACATTTCAGGCAAACTGCATCACAGGGAAGAGAACCGGGAAATGTCTCTGATCATCAACAGACTTGTTTGCATGACCTCCCTGCTGTGCTGACGGAGATGATCGCCTCGGTGGCTGCACTGAAGGTCGAGGTGAAGTACTTAAAGAGAGACAACGAAGGTATGTCAGTAGAGATGACTGAGTTATGTATGAATGCCAGGACAAAACAAAACAAACAACAACAAAAAAAGCAGCAACTTAACAAAATAAAAAAAAAAAAAAAAAAATCAGGCCCATCTGGAAGTGAAGGGAGAAAACCATCATGGAACTTTTTATTGTCTATATGACTGGCACCATGTGATCAGATCTGTTTGGATATTGCAATCAACCAATACCATCAACTCCTGGCAACCTGAAACTGAATTACCATCACACCACACGAATAACCAGCCAGGCTGTGAAGCATATTTCAGATACTGACAGAAACAATTCCAGGTGTTTTATATTTACATTTAAAAATGGGGAGTCACAAGTATGTCTGACAATAGGATGGTATATTTTGGCTATGTCATACATACAGGGCTTAAAGCAAATAAAAATCCTGAGCCTGAACTTTTTTTCAGCTGAGTGGGGTTGTTTAAAGAGAGTTTATTCACATTTACGTAAGAGAATTTGGCCAAAAATAGAGGCTATTTTTTTGTGTGAATAGGATCTAAATCATGACATAACAGCACATTCTTACTGCTAGATGCATATATAAGTTTCTGCACACATAATGTTTTTTTTTGTTTGTTTTTTTTTTTTTGCAAGTCCAAGTCACGTCTCCAGTGTTATGGCTCAAGTCCACGTTCTAAGTCTCTTTCAGCTGTAATCAGTAATCTGTCATGTCATGCCTCGTGTCTGCTCTGCCTAGAAGACTGCTTTACAATATCCAAGGAATTTAAAATTCACACCTTAATCTCCCAGGATTTTGTAACAGCACTGATCTTTAGTTTGACTGACTAATACTTTGTCTCTTGAACAATTTTTTGCTTTACCATATGAGGAAAACCTGTAGATGAACATGGAAATTAATTCAGAGTATAAATACGCTCTTAACTTATCCAAGAGTTTTTGATGTGTACAAAAATCCACCTGGACCTACAGAGGAATGCTCTAAATTAGCATTTTTTCTGGATGTTGAGGAGGTTAATGTGCTGCACCTTAGTGCAGGATCACCACCTGCAGGTTTTAGATGTTTCCCTGCTGCAACACCTGATCCACATGACAGTTTTATCAACTTCTGCACAAGCCTCTTAATGACTGATAGTTTGACTCAGTCATATAGCAGCAGGTAAACATGTAAAAACCTGCAGGACAGATGTCCACAGCTGGTTATCCCTCCACGAGTGCACAGGGAAAATCTTTTTTTAAGCTATAAATAACTGTCCGAGCTGAGTATAGAAAATATATTTTTTTAAAACTGAAAAATTCTCAATATTTTAATGAATTTAGACCCTCTGCTAGCAGTTTTTAAAACTATTCCTTGCACTCCTAAACAAGCAACAGCTCTTCTTTCTAATAAACTGACCCAGTAAAACTGCAATGTTTATGTGACAGTGTGGGGTCCTATCACTATTCCTCCGATAGATCATGTGTCCTGGCTACTTGGCCTCCGGGATGTCCCTCTGGCTGACTGGTTAGCACGCATGACTCTCACCTGGGAGTTTGGGAATCAAATCCGGCCCCGGCCCTCTGTTCGGTACCTTAATAATAATACATTTTATTTATAGAGCGCTTTTACAAGAACTCAAAGACACTTCACACAAGGTATAAAACAACAGCCTGGTAAAATCTACAACAAACATTTGGCGGCTGTGGCTCAGGTGGTAGAGCAGGTCGGCTAATGATCAAAGGATCAGCGGTTTGAATCCCGATCCCCCAGCCATGAGTCGTTGTGTCTTTGGGCAAGACACTTAACCCTTCTTACCTCCAGTGGGGGCACTGCTGGTGTATGAATGTGTGTGATTGGTTCCGGTGGTGGTCGGAGGGGCCGTAGGTGCGAAATGGCAGCCACGCTTCCGTCAGTCTGCCCCAGCGCAGCTGTGGCTACATACACAGTTTACCATCACCAAGTATGACTGAGGACTGAAAGAATAATGGATCTACAGTAAAGTGCTTTGAGTGTCTTGAAACGTACTATATAAATCTAATCTATTAATTTTATTATTAAAATACATTAAAACTACAAATGAAAGGGAAAGACATAAAATAGGCAGAGAAGAGAGGGCAACAACTTAAAGGACTACAAAAAGGAGAGGGGGCCATCAAAGCAATTCGTATATTAAAAGCGGATCTAAAAAGGTGGGTCTTCAGAAGGGATTTGAAGGAGTTGAGTTCAGCGCAGTCACGGAGGGTTTGGGGGAGCGAGTTCCAGAAGGCAGGGGCAGCAACTGAGAAGGCTCTGCCCCCCAGATCTGGCGCTTGGTCCTAAGAGGAGTAGAGAGGAGGTTGGCATTGGCTGAGCGGAGGGTACGGGTGGGAGTGTACGGGTGGAGCAGGTCAGTGAGGTAGGAAGGGGTGAGGTTGTGAAGGGATTTGAAGGTGAGAAGGAGCAGTTTGAACTGAATGCGGTGGGAGATGGGGAGCCAATGCAGTTTCTGGAGGGCGGGGGGATGTGGTCATGGGAACGGAAGTGAGTGAGGAGGCGGGCAGCAGAATTCTGAATGTACTAAAGTTTATTGAGATCTTTGGAGGTGGAGCCAAAAAGAATGCTGTTACAGTAGTCGGCGAGAGGTGATGAAGGCATGAATGAGGGTTTCAGCGGCTTTGAAGGTGAGAGAGGAGCAAAGATGGGCAATATTACGGAGATGGAAGAATGCTATCTTGGTAATGTGGTTGATATGGGGTTCAAATGTGAGGTTGGTATCAAGTATCACGCCAAGATTACGGAAGAGAGGGAAGGGAGAAAGGACGGAGTTACCAGTGGTGATGGAAAAGTGAGGGGACTTGGTGAGTGACTTGGGACAGATGATGAGGGGGGGGGGGGGGGGGGGGGGGGGGGGGGGGTTGTTGTGGGGGGGGGGGGGGGGGGGGGGGGGGGGGGGGGCGGGGGGGGGGGGGGGCCGAGCCCCTCCTCCTCGGCGGGGGGGCAAGAGGGGGGTGAGGTCTGTTTTATGACAGTTCAGCTTGAGAAAGTTTTTTTTGCATCCAGAGATCAATTTCCAGGAGGCAGTTGGTGAGAGTGGTGATAGTTGTGGATGAGATGGTTTTGGTGGAGAAGTAAAGCTGGATGTCATCAGCGTAGCAGTGGAAGTTGAGGTTATGACGGCAAATGATGTTACCAAGGGGGAGGAGGTAGAGGATGAAGAGAAGAGGACCAAGCACCGAACCTTGAGGGACGCCATGAGACAGGGGGGCGCTGGAGGAGGTGCAGTTTTTGATCTTGATGAATTGTTGTCTGTCTGAAAGGTAGGATTTGAACCAGGTGAGGGCAGTACTGGTGATGTTAAGGGGGGAACTGGAGACGGGACAGGAGGATGGAGTGGTTGATGGTGTCGAAGGCTGCTGAAAGGTCAAGCCAGATGAGAATGTTGAGGTGTCCTGAATCAAAGGAGAGGAGGAGATCATTGGTGACTTTAAGAAGGCCAGTTTCTGTGCTGTGTTTATTGCGGAATCCAGATTGAAAGGTTTCATAGAGGTTGTTGGAGGTGAGATGAGTTTTCAGCTGAGCAGCAACCTTGCCACATTTACAGTGGATCTGACCCAGTTTGTCCCAGTTTAACGTCATCACAGCAGTTGCAGTTCATGAAAACTGTCCAGTAAACGTCTCATTCTTCTACAGAACACAGTGAGTTGTCACCATTATGCAAAGCCACAACAAGTAAATCTTTGTAAATGAGGACGAATCACCACAGAAAAGCTGCTTCGAGTTCACAGGGGGGGTCCAATTAATGTTTCGTAACAAAATATTGGTGAAATGAAGGAGTTTGTGGCAGGTTATGCCTTATTTAGAGGCTGCACGCAGTTGCCCCATCACTATCATTATATTAGACATACACTGATCTGGAGTGGATCAAAATATCTCTGGAAGGAATTCAAGTTCCACGAAAACTGTCTGGTTGAGGAAATGAACATATTTCATGCTAGAAAATAGGTCCAGGTTGAAAAAAAAACAAACTTCCCCTTTAAGCTTTTATATTGCAGGAGTGTCTCAGAAAATTAGAATTCATGATATTCTAATATTTTGAGATAGGATATTTGAGTTTTCTTAAGCTGTATGCCATAATTGGCAATATTAAAACAATTTCATGTCTTTTTAATTGCATTACAGAAAATAAAGAACTTTATCACAATATTCAAATTTTTCTTAGACAGTCCTGTACAGTGACGAACCTGTTCAGGTGTGTTTAAGGTGGATGTGGAGGATCCAGCATCTTGAATTTGATACCACAGACGATGCAGCTTGGTGCTCTCATGTTTATCCCTATTATTCAGTTTTTAATGTCCAAAGTTACAGCAATGCGGCACCAGACATGCTCACGTGCTGCTGTTGTTTATTGTGTGTGCACGGGTGCGTGTCTGTGTGATGTCTCGGGAGATGACAGCTGTCAACACAGACAGCAGACGCGGGATCAGACATAGATCATGACAAAATAAATATGTTTTCTTGGAAACATAATTGTAAAAAAACTGTTCACTAGTCTGAAACTGAAAGTCCAAATCAAGTCTGTGAAATCTCTGGAAACGTGACTTATGTGCGCTTCCTTGGTTTCTTGCACAAACTGCTCCAAGGCTGCCGTCTCTAGTTCTTCAATCGTCGCCCAGCGCTGGTTATTTTCAAGTCCTTTATCGGTTAGGAAGGCTTCGTAAACTCTGCCTCCATGATATGATAGCTGACATCTCTGCTGGATCTCAGCTGCAGCTGGATCTCGACCATCATCTAACCACCCTGCTCCACTTGCGATTGAGCAGAAATGCGTTTTGATGAGCATCAAAAAGCGTATATGTTAGACCACTGGTAGATTAACAGGACCATTTAATATGTGGGATTATATGCAACTTTTTACCACCTGTTCGTGAGGTTTTTTTTTCCCCCTTGCCGCAAAATTGTCACATGCCGGAAATCTGGCACGGTGCCAGAGAACTTCAAGCCCTACACATACCAGTCATGAAAAACAGTGGCCAGAAAGATGTTCAGTTCTGAAATGATGAAGCAGTTATACTGTAGAAATCTAATGGATCTCTCATTGTCATGATTTTAGCATCGAGCTGTCCAGAATGACCAATGACTACAATAATGAGCATTTTGAGAACCTCCATGTGGTTCCTCCAACTCAACCTGGTTCCTCGTCTTCAGGCATATTGTTATCACACCTGTGCCCAATAACAAATTCGCTAAGTTGCTCACTTCTCTGGACTTGAAATTTCTGCTAATTAACTCATTTTAGAACATAGTGAAGGACACATACTGAATATCGTGCAGACAAAGATGGACAGGTCTGTTTTAATTTTCATTGCTTCAGTTTGACTTCTCCACAGATTTGTTTAACAGTATCTAGCCACGTCATTCACGAAAGTTGGAAAACAAATGATGCATAGATACTTTGTTTCAATAACTGTGATTTTGATTTATATTTGGATTGATTATTATGGTTGTGATTGATGATTTTTTGATTACTGCTATCTACTGTACAACCTTGGGACAAAAAAGAAATATTTGATCTTTGAAATGAGTTCATCTGCAAAGTAAAGCAATTCAATAAAGCAACATTCAGCCCAATAACAAAAATCTTAACAAATATATTCTTTAAAAAAGATCTTTTATAAATTCTGACCTTTTTGTTTTACCACATTTTAACATGCAGCTAAGGGGAAAGAGCTGGACGGGCTGAAGCTACAGTACCAAGGTAATCACTTCTATCATGTTAACAGTTGATCACTGACATTTGTTTTTCTGCAAAGTAAAGCAGTTCAATAAAGCAACATTCAACCCAATAACAAAAAATCTTTTTTATAAATATATTCTTTTAAAAAAATGTTAATATTTTCTGACCTTTTTGTTTCACCACATTTTAACATGCAGCTAAGGTGAAAGAACTGGAGCTGCAAAAGACTGAGCTGGACAGGCTGAAGCTACAGCATCAAGGTAATCATTTCTATCATGTTAACGGTTAGTCTTTGAAATAATTTAACCTACAAAGTAAAACAATCCAGTAAAATAGCATGCAGTCCAACAACAAAAAGCACTGATGTGCTGTTTGCACGACATTTTGATTCTTTTTAAAATTTTGCTACATTTTAGCGCAAGCAGCTAAGGTGAAAGAACTGGAGCTGCAAAAGACCGAGCTGGACAGGCTGAAGCTACAGTACCAAGGTAATCACTTCTATCAAGTTGACAGTTGAAGAAATGTGGAATCATAATATGTGAGAGCTGAAGCTTCACGACCAAGTTTTCCACTGTGAGACTGAGCTGTAACAATTTTGTCAGATTTGCATATGAGACAAAATGGGACACTGAAATTATTCACATTTTGTTTCTCATTGTTTAACAAGTTTGGAGCTCATTACTTATTCAATTTATTTATGATTTAACCCCAAGTCAGAACTCAAAATCAAGTCATTTCATGGCATACAAGTTACATCAATCATTAGTTGTGATATTAACTTATAAACACTCAATAAAAAAATACCCATATTAATAGATAAAAAACTAAACAAATTAGAGAACACAAATACATTACCAATTATTGAAATTATTGTTATAGCCAAATAAGGTGTAGCCAATCAAAATAAAGTCAACTTGGTCTCCAGGTAAAGCTGCATATCATTACCGAGAAGGCACCCAATCCTTTTACTGAGAAGGAAGGTGTAGCATGCATAAAACAATCCCCGCTGTAAAAAGTGACATATTTTTCTTTGTAGAATATACATATGCTGCAATATCAGCTACATTAAATAGTTTATATTGATATGTCATCACTCCTTTCAGCAATATAGTGAAAACAAATGCTCCTGGAAAACATCATCCACCTTTAACACTTAAAATCCCAACTGCCGAGAAAATTCGGCTGCACTACAACAACTCCCAACTGCCAAGGTTTGTCGGCTTCTGGAATTTTAAAGCAGAACTCAGTAACTTCAGCTCGGGGCTCCTTTCACTGTCTTAAAATTCAACCCCCCCTACACCCTCACAGCACACAGACGGCTTCTCTACCTGTCTTTCCTCTATTTTGATCCCTGGATATCTCTCTAAGCATTTACTAGCTTGTTGCTACGTTGCTACGTTGGTAGCAGCACCACGTCTCCCTCTGCTCAAAGAGTCCTGTCTCTTCCGAAATGGGACGTTTAACCCGCGATTTGCGGGTAAATATGCCGTGGATTATATTTATCTCTGTTGTTGTCGGGTAGCAGGTAAGAATACGAACTTTTATTTACTTTTTGCGGACGTGACAAGTGATTATTGAGCCTGAAGCAGTGATGCTTCACCCGGCGCCCAGGCAGCGCAGCTACGTGAATCACTCTGGTCCAGCAAAGAGTTGGTTATGAGAGCCAGGAGCCGGTGTTTAGGTGGTGTGAAGCTAATGAAATGTTTTCTTCGAATTAGCTCTGGTAATCTGGTTAAAATCAGAGCTGGAAGCAGCTCGGTAGATAGGGGACCTGAGTACCGTACAGCGGTTTCTGTTGTCGCAAGTTCTGCTCGGGTCGGCGCAGGCAAAGTTGCATAGAGCTTGTTTTAATCCAGATTTTACCTTATTGCAGGATGGTGAGAGATCGGCGCGGACACAATGACAACACAAGACAGTGACTTTGCTAGAATAACGTGCTCTTTATTCCCCACAATCAGTCACAAACAGATACAGCAATCTGTTTCAAGAGCTGATACATAGAAATTGCTTACCATAGCACGAAGACTGGAGAGCCCAACAGTCCGGGTGAAGCAAAAAGTATCAGCGGGCTGGGCGATTGGCCAGATCCCACAGCAGACTCTAACCCGGTTGCAAGATGCACACTGTTTTATTAAGTTCAGGCTGCATACCTGCCAGGCGGGCAAGGCCCAGCAGCTAGGCGCCCCCCCTTAGCAGCTCTTGGTCTGATAAGAATGGTATTCCAAACTAAGTTGATTCCCAAAGCAATTTATACTTCTCACAACAAGTTGTTTTCTCAGAGCGAGTTATATTCTCAAAGCAAGATATATTCTCAAAGCAAGTTATATAAAGCAGTTTTGTAGGGCAATTATCATTAAAATGTGCACAAAGACATAAAAATAAAAATCTTCCATATCATCCCACCCCTTGGCTTTTGGACATTTAAATGAAAGGTTCTCTCAATGTCAAATTGCAATCTCATGATAATATGCTTTGTGTAAAACTCTGTAACAATGATGTTTTCAGCAGTTGAACATAGAGACAAGTATAATGCAGAAGGTTAAAAGCAGCATAACTATAAGCAATACAAACAAAGGAGGAACCATGACTGATCGTGCCATTGGTGATAATCCAGTGAAGATATCCCAGAATGGATGTTTGGCACTATTCTCAACTAACTTAGCCGCGTGTATCACTTTCCCTCGTGTCACCAGGGTGGCCACTACTAGCGCTGTCATAGTGTGATTATGCTCTTCTACCATTTGTCCCAGAATCCAAGAGGAGTTCAGTGCGCTTCTGAAGGCCTCTAGATTCACTGTAAATCCAGAGTGCAACACATCCCACTGGATCAAGGTGAGCTGTGTGGAACTCGTATAATTCATCAACCTATAGGTATGGCTATGCCAGCGCCGGAGATAGACATCCCTTAGACACCCAGAGAAAGGAATATGTGGCAACTGTGGGTGTGGATTCATGGTAGCTATACACAAAGTATGTGGCCCTACTTGGAATAGCATGTCACCTGGTCTCTGATAATCCCATTCACACAGTGCATTGTCTCCATTAAGGCATGGGTTAGTTATTCCCTGTTGTATCATGCACACATATCCTTTGTCTGTTAAGTCACATCCTTTAACATCATATGTCATGTTCTGTGTAGGTGCAAACCATTCTCCTTGGAGGCGGAGCATCCAATAAGCCTTGTGAGCTATCACTGGCAGCACATGATATCTACAGATAGGTATAGATTTGCTGACATTATACTTAACATAGGTTCCTGAACACATGGTGTCATTACACTTAGTTTGTTGTGAATTCAAATGTAACCATACCTGGTCCGATACATTCCACAGTCTTCTCCATTCCTGAAAATTACTTGTAGTTACCACTCTTTGGAAATTTTCTATCTGGTTTAGTGCAAAACCTGCAGATTACACGTTGTCCAATTTAACCATTCTGTTACATTAGTTAGAGCATCCATCGTGGCATTTAACACTTGTTTATCAAACGTTAGTTGTTGTTTCCATAAAATTACATTTTGAACCTGACCTGCAAGAGCAGTTGGCATCCACATAGCAACTTCAGACAAACCAGAATGTGTATAAAAACCAGTGTTACTCAATTTATTTGCCGTGATTTGTCCATCAACCATGTTAGAGACCCCCATAAGGGTACCAGTTCCTCCTAGCAGAGTGTGCGTCTGGTGCATTTAGGCATCGGTGGAAATACGACTTTCCACCGAACTTCAGTCCGATGAAGTCCCATCGCCATAGATCGACAGGTAGGAATGATGGGAGCAACATTAGCGGCTATGGGTGAAGTAGTGTTCGGATTACTTTGTATCGTGTACCCATAGACACGTCTTCCATTAGCGCTGGTGCTGTCACAGACCCAGATGGAATGTGTAACTGTCACGTTCCAACTGGTCCCATTGGGACCACCTGTTACACACTTTAAGGTGGTGCGATTCATCACACATAGGTGAACTCGGGACTCCACAAAGATGCGACATCCTGAGGTTACCACAGGAATCCACCCATTAGTGGATCGAATGACAAACATCGGGCCATCAGAAGTGATGTTGGCAAAAGAGCAGGCTTGTCCAGCTGGACAGGTGAACTCATCCTGGATCCCGTTGTTCGTGTTGTTTATACACATCAGATGGAAGATAGTGGCAGGTTCTAGTCGGATCCCCAGGTGGGTCTGGACTAGACCCCATGACGTCAGCGCGAGCAGGCAGAAGAGGAACATCTTCTCCCTCAGGCTCACACCAGTGACACGGACGATGATGTCCTAGGAGCTGGCACCAGATGGTTTTGGGCCAGTAGATTTCTTCTTTTGGTCCCCACGCGCGCCTCAGCTCCCACGTCCACTCCTGGCACCAGTCACTCATCCCACCATACCAGGACCTGGAAACAACAGGTTAGAACTAAGATATAGAATGACAATGATTAGTTCTCTCTCAGATTCTTTTAAAAATGTTTTCAGTTATCCAAGATCTGGAGACTGTCAGCAGCACACACACACAAAAAAAAACAAGAAAAAAAAAAAAAAAAAACCAACAAAAAAAAACAGGAAATCTCTGAGTCTGTGTCTGAGAGTCTAAGGCTTGTTTCTAACTGGGATTCTATAAAGCAGCTGCTCTGTGGAGCTGAAACGAAACACACATAAACTCTCATGCAAAGCTTTATTAGTCGGACCACTTTGTTTCCTTCTCTGGCACGTAGAAACAGATAACGGGGAAGCGACTCCCCAACACCAACTCTCCTTCACTAAATAATGATGCACACACTCAGCAAAGTAAAACTGTCATCTTCTCCACCTGCAATGGAATAATGGGTTATTGTTGCACTATGAGGTTATTATAAGTCAACTTCGGATGTCAGCGTATTTATATCCTCACAATTCCCCCTTTTGATCTCTGCTGAGATCACAAATGGTCTTCAGTATCGGTATCTGCCATATCGGTGCAAACGACATGCTCAGGCTGCACAGCAAGCACGGGGATCATGAATCATTGTTTTAGGCGTGTGCTTCTACATGTGTTAAAGTCACTGTCATGTGCTGCACCTTGTCCCAGATTTCTTCCCACAAGTCACGCCCCAGACCTCTTTGTTATGAATTTTCCAGTAATGAGACCGCCATGTTGGCATCCAGACAGTCAACCCTTCATACACAGACCACAAATCAGTATAGATGTAAGTTTCATTCACACCTTCCTGCATCAACACCATATGAACTGCTTTCAGTTCTTCCCACTGACTACTTTTCCCTGCTCCTGTTTGTTCCAAAATCTGACCTTTAGAAGGATTATAGGCTCCGGCTTTCCACTTCCTAGCTCCCCTTATCCATATAGCTGAACCATCTGTAAACCAAGCGTTTTGTTTCTGTTCAGCTGTCAGTTCATCCCACTTTTCCCCTTTTTTTACAGGTGAGTTAGACAACTGCACCACTTCAGCAATCACTTCATCTGTCTCTGGAACATCTGCCACTTGCTCATGCAACACAAACACACCTTTATTACCTGGCCTCGCTCTTTCTGACACATACCATTTCCACTTGATGATGCTGGCCTCCTGTGCGGTACCGATCCGATGAGTGGTGGGATTACTCATAACCCAACTCAAAATCGGTATCTCTGGTCTCATTAGGACTTCATGTCCTATTGTTTGTGTTTCTGTCTCTAGCAATGCCCAATAGCATGCCAGAAGTTGTTTCTCAAAAGGAGTATACCTCACTCCTGCATCTGGGAGTTTTCTGGACCAGAAACCCAATGGTTTCCTGGTTCTTCCCTGTTTCTGCCAGAGGCTCCAGTTTGCATAGTCATGTCTAGCAGACACCTGAAGCTCAACTGGTCCTGATTGCTTTTTACACGGGGAGACTGCTCGTTGGATAGCTTGTTTAGCTAGCTCAAAAGCAGTCTGCTGATCTGGTCCCCAGAAGAACTGCTCTTTCTTCCTGGTTACCTTGTACAGTGTTGCAGGATCTGTCCCAGGCAGAGGTTGCGCTAGACTTTTTCGTTGTCCGTCATTTTGACTGACAGGGTCATAAAAATCCAGTCATAATCTATTTCTTACCAGTCACTTTAATTAAAATATATACAAATAATAATGACATATTCGGTAGCATATGTTTGGTTGCTCAGTTGGTGCCGAAGACTGATTACTTTTTTGTCCCTCATCTTCCACTGCATTAGTCTTCCTTTTTTCACCTCTTTTGTCAACACTATCTTCATTGTTGGGCTTTCTGAAGAAGCTTCGGACACTCAGCTGCCATGACATTTTTCCGAGTGAAACCAACAGGCCATGCATCAAGAGAGACATTATGCTAACTCGCCATCTAGTGGTCAGGAGTGTAAATTGCAATCTGTCAAAATGACTGACGGCCTTCAGATTTTTCTGTCACCGTTTAAAAAAAACGGTCAATGACGGAAAATATTCGGTTAACGTGACCCCTGGTCCCAGGTGGGGTATGTGATGTCTCCAATACTCAAACAGACCAATACATTTTGAACATCCTGCTTGGTGTGTGGTGTCATGAATGCTGCGATTTTATCCTTCGCTTTTGGGAGAATTTCTCTTTCTCCTTCATTCCACTAAATGCCCAGAAACTTCACAGTCTGAGCAGGTCCCTGAATTTTGGCAGGATTTACCTCATGTCCGCCCGGAATCCTGTATTGTTTCTGATTCATCACCTTTGTAGCTATGGGAATGGGAAAGGGCGGCATTTTCACTTTTCCAACCAAAACATTTCTGACTTTAATTTCTGATTCATCTCCAAACTGAAATTTCCCTGATTTAAGATGCAAAATCATTCCCTGTAGAATATCCATGCCAATAATCCACTCTTTAACAGGAGTAATTAGCACAGTATATTCTTTCATGGGAAGAGAACCAATTTTCAAAATGACCTTTGTTTTGCTTTCACCACATTTCCTCCCAAACCAGTTATGGCAATCACAGGTCCTTTAAATTTGTGTGGATTGCCATGAATCAATGTGGCCTCCGCCCCAGTGTCCACTAGAGCTTCAACATTTTGCACATTTTTAGTTTTCCAATAAATAGAAAGAGGGACATGTGGTTGAATGTCGTCTGTGGACCACCTGGACGTCCTTACGGACGGGGCTTGGCCTGTTTCCTACATGTAAAGGGACAAATCTGGATACAATCCCTCATTCACCACCACTCGGGCTGCGCCCGTGTTAACCAGTCTCCCTAGCCAACTGTCCAGCGCCTCTCCAGGCCGCTGTCTATATTTGCTAGTTAGACTCTGTATCTCCTCAGCAGTGTAATCCTCGATTATTTTCTCCATAGTGGGGGTTGGGTTGTCATTCAGGACCGGTTCACCGTCCTGGTCCAGCACTGGCAGCCCTCCTGCATCCCGCCTCACTCGGGCCGTGGGGGGCAATATCTGCTGGACCTCCCGGCGGCTGGTTATCGGCGCCGCTGCTTTGGGTCTTGCCGCTGCCTTTAACGGCGGCGAAGGAGGACCAATTTCCTCCTGCTCAACATCAGAGTCATCATCACCATCAGGATCATCTGGGTCCCAGATATAATCATGAGAATCATCCTCATCATTACCGATATCTCCATCCCATTTATTAGGATCCCATTTGGCTCCGCTGGTCGCTGCCTTAGCCACAAAGGCGCGGACCTGCATCTTAGTCGGCGGCTTTTTCTTTTTGCGTTCTCTATTTACCTTAGAGACATGCATCACCGCTCGCTGAGCCACGTCAGACACTCCCTCATACTGGGACTGCAACAGCTGGAGCTGCGCTTTAACTACAGCGCTGTCTCCTTTTTCTCTGGCAATATCAGCCTCCTTTTGCAACAATTCCTTTTGACATTTCTCCAATTTTTCCGTCTGCTTTTTCCAAGCAGTCGCAGCTACCCATAGTCGTTGCTGTAACGCTTCGACGGGTTTTTTAGAAGTCACTGGGACCTGTCGGAGCGCGGAAACCACCTTTTCGGGGCTCCCCTCCGTAACCATGGTTTCCCATGACTCACACCGCCCTCCACCCTGCCTCAACTCGAGGGCAACAGGGTAACAACATGAGGTTTCCTCCCAGCCAGGGATGACAACCTTCTCTGGAGCAGCGGGTTCAGACACTTTTTCCTTTTTTTTCAACATTATGCTCGCGTAGTCTCTCGCATCTTGTTCGTAGTGACGCCAAAATGTTTTAATCCAGATTTTACTTTATTGCAGGATCGTGAGAGATCGGCACGGACACAATGACAACACAAGACAGTGACTTTGCTAGAATAACGTGCTCTTTATTCCCCACAATCAGTCACAAACAGATACAGCAATCTGTTTCAAGAGCTGATACATAGAAATTGCTTACCATAGCACGAAGACTGGAGAGCCCAACAGTCCGGGTGAAGCAAAAAGTATCAGCGGGCTGGGCGATTGGCCAGATCCCACAGCAGACTCTAACCCGGTTGCAAGATGCACACTGTTTTATTAAGTTCAGGCTGCATACCTGCCAGGCGGGCAAGGCCCAGCAGCTAGGCGCCCCCCCTTAGCAGCTCTTGGTCTGATAAGAATGGTATTCCAAACTAAGTTGATTCCCAAAGCAATTTATACTTCTCACAACAAGTTGTTTTCTCAGAGCGAGTTATATTCTCAAAGCAAGATATATTCTCAAAGCAAGTTATATAAAGCAGTTTTGTAGGGCAATTATCATTAAAATGTGCACAAAGACATAAAAATAACAATCTTCCATATCAAGCTGCTCGCAGGCCAGAGGCACCGGCGGGAGGGGGGGACATTGAATCACTCCATAAACACTTTGTTTAGCCCCACGGGGATTCCGAAAAGCATTTATTGAGGTAAAAAAGTTACTGAAGTCCCCTTTAAGGGCTATTAACACCTCATCAACTCTGCTTCTATTATGCAAATAAGTCCTGGAACACCAGCAGCGTGTTCTTGCAGACAGAGTCCAGCCACAATCAGCCTGTAATGTAATACAATTCAGCTTGATTTATAATGATCCTCTTTTCTGCACCAGGATGCTGAGGATCATCTGTGGTGAAATTATCTCCAACTCGTTAGTTTCACTTTCAAACTCCGCTGCTCCGTCGCAGAGTAAACTATCAATCCATTCATCCGCTTTGAAACCAGTGGTATCGTGGGGCTTTTGTCCCGTGCCTCGTATATTTATTCGTATATTTATGCATACTTCGTATTATAAAGTGACGAAACGTCCTCTTTTATCCGGACATGTCGTCCCTTTGAAAGGTAGAAAATGCGCTGTGTTTTTCAAAATCATCTGGGAAGGAGCTTCAGCGCAGAGGAGCCAGTTTACCTGGTCAGCGGCTGCACGGGACAACGGGAACACACTTAGGGCTGTACAGTGCGCGCGTTTTACTCGAATATGCGCCCAAAAATATATTGGTGCGAGTACAACAAAAAAATGGGAGCACGCACTACAGATTTCACCCTCTAATTTACACTTTGCTCCTAAAATAGCCTAAGTCAGGATTGATGGATGGAAATGAAACTGACAACCAAACTAAATTTATTAATTTGCCAGTTGAAAAATACATGAAAAATATGAGCAAATAAGAGAAAAACGTAGCGACGATTTATGTTTTTATGGTCAGAACGTCGCTATGCGGCAGCTCTGAAGTCACCGCGTTGCGCTCCAGCTCCACACTGAACCATCGGTTTCACCAGCTACACAACAACTAACAACCATTACACAATTTAGAAGATGGACATAATGAAAGGCGAAGCTGAAAGACCAGTCCAGCATCCAGATCCTGGTGCAGATGCTTTCCAGCCCGTAGGCCGCGTGACTAGAGAGGAAGCCGGGGCTGGTCTGTAGCGGAATGGGTTGGCCGCACCTGATGCTGTTCAGCGCATCCAGGCTGCAGGATGGTGGGGGAGAGGGCCATGTTAGGTATAACAGGACCCCCGCTGATTACGGGGAGTCCCGGTTAGAAACAGTTTATGACGTCATTTCAGAGAAACCTGCTGCAGAGGTGTTTCTAATAAGAGGAACGGAGTTGGAGGCAGCGATGTTTGTACGGACCGATACCGCAGATACCGATACCAATACCGGTTAGCGGAGCTCAGCTGGTGATAATAAAACATTCAGAGCAGCTTCAGGCTTTCCTCTGTGGACCTCTAGTTTACCAGACTCCAAGTCTTCAGATCATTTCCTCATTTTCTCTATAAAATGTTCACACATGATCTGGAGTCAGAGGTTTCCTTTTCAGAGCCAAACCAACCAAACTGGTGATGTGAAAGCTGAGCTTTGGGCTTTAAAAAATAATAATAATCATAATCATAATCATAATCATTATGATTATGATTATTATGAAAAAGAAATATAAAATAATCTGAAAATCACAATGTGGCCTATAAACTGGAGTTTTACAGTTATTGTAGTAGTAATCAAATGAAAAAGACAGGAAGGCAGATAGATGGATACTCTGTTCATCCAGATTAATATTCGACTGCAGCAGCTACATCAATGTGTGGCACTATGATTTATTTATGCTTTAAAATAGTTACCCCCCTTTAAAATTTATTTCAAGTTTGAAAACTATCTGATTGAATAGTGTTTCTATGTGTATTGTCCACTCCTGTCAGGATTAATGTGTGTTCCAAAGTAAGGTGAAATACTAAGTTACGCCAGCAGAGGGCGCTTGGTGTTTTGGGTATCAGTAGCTGACGCCCGTAGAAGAAGTCTAGTCAGTACGTGATCTGAGCAGATGCTGCACCAAGCTCCGGTTAATATTGTGTTTTCTGCATCTTTTGCAGGTAAGCTGGTTGGTAGAAACACAGATTCTGTACAGTGTTGATTCCTAAGTACCTCAGAGTTAAAGACAGAAAGCCGAAATGCATTTGGATAAGTTTATGAGTGAAGAGTGAGTCTGCCACCACGTTGTGAATCTAATATGGCGGACGTGTGTCCGGACAGGCCGCCATGATAAATGAGAGTACAGTTTAATAGATCGTCAATATCATAAACTTAGTTCCCAGAAGTGTACAAGACTATTGTATTGTCGTGGTTTATGTGAAAAGACATGCAAAACTAAGCTTTTAAGAGGTTTTTGGGCATAAGCACATTAGATGTGCCAGGCTAGCTTGTATTGCATAAAGGGGTTCACCTCTAAAGCAGATAATAGTACAAACCATAAGTAAAGGTGAGGTGAAAGTGATTAAGAGGACACAGATAATGTGTTAGAAGTACAGTATGGGTAATAACTATATAAACTCTGTTCATACGAAGAATTCATGGTGATTAAAAAGGTTAAAAACAGTATTAAAAAGGTTTGTTTAGTTCATAAAGAAATCTGTGTAAACTGTAAAGATTGTTCAACTGGAAATTGATAATTTTGTTATTTTGATAAATCTTAAAACTGTAAGTGTTGGTATCAGTAGCTGACGCCCGTAGAAGAAGTCTAGTCAGTACGTGATCTGAGCAGATGCTGCACCAAGCTCCGGTTAATATTGTGTTTTCTGCATCTTTTGCAGCTTGAATAAAAGAATCAAATATGTTGCACCTGGAAGGAGTTGGCCCATCATTCTAAGCAGTGTAACACAATGCAAAAACATAAAGTCATAATATGGAAACCAGCAGGTATAGTGCGATGAAAAAGTAAAACATGTAAACAGAATAAAGAATTTGCACAAAGATACTACACTATTATCCCACTTGAACAGGAGGCAATTACACTAGAAAATAAGATAAAAATTCAAATCAAATAGAAAACCGATATCTGTTAATATTGATATTCTAGCTTGATGACTTCAATATACACATAACATGATAAACTATATTTTATGTATGTATTTATACATACATATGTCGTAAAGTAACTTCTGTGAATAAAAATGTTATGTTATTGAAATAACATAAAAGCTTCTGTATGTGAAAAGGATAAGCAGGTATAATGAACCTGCTTACCAGAGGCCCAGAGGGATGTCACAGCCTCTTCTGTTTTTCACCTGAAAAAAAGAAGAGGCTGTGAAATCGACATTCTTCGATTTGTAAAACAATAGGGACAGGATAGGGCAATTAACCATGGTAGTTGGGGGTGGGGGGTGGGGAGTGGGGGGGGGGGGTGACTGGTGGGTGGAAATCTGAAAATCCCTGGTACTTACGACTGACATTGTTGACAGATTTTTTGAAAGGTTTGGACAACATGAAGTTAATTTGTACAGGGAGTGCAGAATTATCAGGCAAATGAGTATTTTGACCACATCATCCTCTGTATGCACGTTGTCTTACTCCAAGCTGTATAGGCCCAAAGCTACTACCAATTAAGCATATCAGGTGATGTGCATCTCTGTAATGAGAAGGGCTGTGGTCTAATGACATCAACACCCTATATCAGGTTTATTAGGTAAACATAATTATTAGGCAACTTAACAATAAACAAATATATACCCATTTCAATTATTTATTTTCACCAGGGAAACCAATATAACAGCTCAACATTCACAAATATACATTTCTGACATTCCAAAACAAAAACAAATCAGTGAGCAATATCTCCACCTTTCTTTGCAAGGACACTGAAAAGCTGCCATCCATGGATCCTGTCAGTGTTTTGATCTGTTCACCATCAACATTGCATGCAGCAGCAACCACAGCCTCCCAGACACTGTTCAGAGAGGTGGACTGTTTTCCCTCCTTGTAAATCTCACATTTGATGAGGGACCACAGGTTCTCTATGGGGTTCAGATCAGGTGAACAAGGAGGCCATGTCATTAGTTTTTCTTCTTTTGGACCCTTTCTTGCAGCCACGCTGTGGAGTACTTGGATGCGTGTGATGGAGCATTGTCCTGCATTAAAATCAGGTTTTTCTTGAAGGATGGACTTCTTCCTGTACCACTGCTTGGAGAAGGTGTCTTCCAGAAACTGGCAGTAGGACTGGGAGTTGGGCTTGACTCCATCCTCAACCCGAAAAGGCCCCACAAGCTCATCTTTGATACCAGCCCATACCAGTACCCCACCTCCACCTTGCTGGCGTCTGAGTGGGACTGGAGCTCTCTGGCCTTTACCGATCCAGCCACGGGCCCATCCATCTGGCCCATACCAGTACCCCACCTCCACCTTGCTGGCGTCTGAGTGGGACTGGAGCTCTCTGGCCTTTACCGATCCAGCCACGGGCCCATCCATCTGGCCCATACCAGTACCCCACCTCCACCTTGCTGGCGTCTGAGTGGGACTGGAGCTCTCTGGCCTTTACCGATCCAGCCACGGGCCCATCCATCTGGCCCATACCAGTACCCCACCTCCACCTTGCTGGCGTCTGAGTGGGACTGGAGCTCTCTGGCCTTTACCGATCCAGCCATGGGCCCATCCATCTGGCCCATCAAGACTCCCTCTCATTTCATCAGTCCATAAAACCTTAGAAAAATCAGTCTGAGATATTTCTTGGTCCAGTCTTGACGTTTCAGCTTGTGTGTCTTGTTCAGTGGTGGTGGTTTTTCAGCCTTTCTTACCTTGGCCATGTCTCTGAGTATTGTACACCTTGTGCTTTTGGGCACTCCAGTGATGTTGCAGCTCTGAAGTATGGCAAAACTGCTGGCAAGTGGCATCTTGGCAGCTGCACGCTTGACTTTTCTCAGTTCATGGGCAGTTATTTTGCGCCTTGGTTTTTCCACGTTTCTTGCGACCCTGTTGACTATTTTGAATGAAACGCTTGATTGTTGGATGATCCCGCTTCAGAATCTTGGACATTTTAAGAGTGCTGCATCCCTCTGCAACATATCTCACTATTTTTTACTTTTCAGAGCCTGTTAAGTCCCTCTATGACCCATTTTGCCAAAGGAAAGGGAGTTGCATAACAATTCTGTTTGCCTAATACACCTGATATAGGGTGATGATGTCATTAGACTACACCCCTTCTCATTACAGAGATGCACATCACCTGATATGCTTAACTGGTAGTAGGCTTTTGGCCTATACAGCTTGGAGTACGACAACATGCATAAAGAGGATGATGTGGTCAAAATACTCATTTGCCTAAAAATTCTGCACTCCCTGTATAAAGCTTATGCATGTATTTTTTTTAAATATGTTTATCGCCAGTTTGGTTGGACATAGAAATAACAGATTCAGTAAACGTACACGGAAAATACTCTCCCCTCTTCCCAATGATCCCAGATCCTATAAAGGTAAAGAAAATTGAAAAAAGAAAATAAGAATAATAATAAAAAAAAAGAAAGAATATTGTGGAACAAAAGAGTGATTGTGAAGTCAAACAACTGAAATGTGTACTTAATAATAATAATAACGGTAGCACATTGAAAAAACAACAAAAAAAAAAAAAACTGTTAAAGTCACCATCTTCACTTAAAAATACAGACTTAGTTAGATTTGTCCTCATCACCTCAGAGTGAATTTGAACTTCTCCAACCTCTAAAGTGAGAAATAATGTTCTTGATCAACCTGACAAGACGATGGTTTAGAGCTTTACAAATAACTTGATGGTTTAAGTTATTAAATTCTGAAATAAAAGAGGGACATGGGGGTTTGCATCTTCCCTCTGCCCTGACTCTGGAAACTCCCCAAAATAAGCAGGTTTTTGTTGTTTATACCAGTCCCTTAGCCACACGGAGACAATCAAATCCTTCTGTAATGAACAACAATGAATACGAGGCTTTATTCCACTTTTATATTTTTCTGCTTAACATAATTCCAGTACAGGCTGGAGAGTTGGCTGACATTAAAAGCAGAGCAAACATCACAGAAAACCAGGTGAAGGCTCTGAAAGCAGAAGGAGAAGGTTGGTGGAATAATGAGCATCAAAGTTGGTGTAATATTCACATCACTGCAGCATCAGTAACCTTAATACAACTGTTTCTGTCTCTCAGGTAAACAAGTGGCTTTCTCAGCAGCTTTGTTTGCCTCTGGATCAGGATGTGTTGGACCATTTAATGCTCACACTAATCTGGTCTTCAGACACGTTGTTACAAATATTGGAAATGCCTATAACCCAAATACTGGTACTTTATACATTTTAATCATTGTTCTGACTGTATTTCCATTGTTGGTATAATTCTATTGTAGACAATATTATTATTATTATTATTATTATTATTATTATTATTATTATTATTATTATTATTATTATTATTATTATTATTATTAACAACAATAATAACGTCTTACAGGGTTTTTCATTGCACCAGTGAGAGGAGCCTACCACTTTGAGTTCTACATATATGGACCTGGACATGCTTCACATCCTGTGGGTGCTGCACTGATGAAGAATGGAGAACAGATTTTCCTAGCATATGAGCATCAGCCTTCTCATTGGTCTAAAACTTCTAATGGAGTCACTTTGCTGTTAGAGGTTGGAGATGTTGTGTTTATGCGTCAGTACGTAAACTCAAGGATTCATGACAGTCATAATCATGATACTACTTTCAGCGGCCATTTGCTTTTCACCATGTGAGCAACTACAAACACAGCAGTAGTGTATCACAATATTATCAAAACTATTTTATGTGATATTAAATATCAGAACTACATGATGATCTAAACCAAAGTTTTGATTGATTTTTAACTCACTGGCTGGCATTCATGTGTTTCCACTTTAATTCAAATTACGTAAATTCAAATCCTAACCCTAACCCTGCTTGCGCACCTAAACTGCGGTAGCGGGAGGAGGGAGAGAGGAGGGAGGAGTAGAGAGATGTTTCTGCTCTATGTTTCTCTCAAATATTATGTTGTGAATCAAACCTTTTGTGGCTTATTCAGCTAGTAAACAATTATTTTGCCACCAAAACTCTTTTCTCAGTGTTGTATTTGTTGTTTCATAGAAGTAAACAGCTGTTCAGATGATGAAGGTTTTACTAAAGTAAAAAAATATTGGCATCAAAGACACTTTTCCACTTGAAGCGGACCTCAGCATTCAAAGCTAGTTTTCTCAGCTTTTTGGTCAGAAACAGGCATTTTCGCTGCAACAAAGCCATGTTCTACTGCAGATTACTAAAGAATGGAAAAAGCTAGAAACAAATGGTTTCTTTCTGATAAAAGAAGAGAGAGTCTAAGCTTTCCTTTGGTACATTCAGTGTTTGTATTGGCATAGTACACAATATTCTGTGGATCTCCCAAAATCAGTGAAAATGCTTAAAAATCCTGGCAATATGGAGCGCTCTGCTCGGAAAAGGTCTGGCAGTCAATGAGTTAATTTCCATTCCTCTGGATTTCCAATGCAATGTACATTAATGCTGATTAATGAACAACATTGTAGTTAATTTTAATCTTTGAAAATGTCTTCAGCTATTTCACAATATCAAAGATATTATTCATCATACAGTGAGTACGGAGAGTATTCAGACTCCTTTAAAGTTTTCACTGTTTGTTTCACTGCAGCCATTTGCTAAAATAAAGAGTCAATTTAATTTCTTTTTAATGTACACTCAGCACCCCATCTTTACAGAAAAATAAACAACAGACATTTTTGCAAATTTATTAAAAATGAAAAACTGAAATATTACATGGTCATAAGTGTTTGGACCCTTTGCAATGACATATTTAACTCATACGCTGACCATTTCTTCTGATCCTCCTTTTGATGGTTCTACGCCTTCATTGGAGTCCAGCTATGTTTACTTAAACTGCTTGGACTTGATTTGGAAAGACACACATCTGTCTATATAAGAGCTTCCAGCTCACAGTGCATGTCAGAGCAAATGAGGATCACGAGGTGGAAGGAATTGTCCAAGGAGCTTTGAGACAGAATTGACCTATGGCTAAACCACACCCCCAAACACAATGAGCCAATCACAGTGCGCACAGCTAACCCAATACACTCGGACATTCTCTGCTTGAACGTCTATTGAAGTGCATTGATTTTAGTCCGTTTTTGTTTCTTTTCTATTTGTCTTTATGTGTTTTTTTTAATTCAAAATGGTCAACGGTGTGCATGGGTACATCTAACTCCAACACTAGGTATCCTGAGAGGCTCGGTGATGAGTTTATTTTTTGCCCTTTCCCAGTTCCCAAGCCACATGTCAAACAAGAAAAGTGTCTGCTTTGGATAAAGTTATACGGCAGACCACGACATCAACTGAACGTGGATAAAATGAACAAGGATGTCTACATCTGTTCTAAGGTGCAGGCCCATGGAGAGACCTCTGCAGGGGCAGGTGCTTAAAATGACAAAGGGGCACATGAGCACAAATTTGAAACGGCAAACAGAATCTGACCTCATGCTGTAATTCGACTGGTTGAATTCCAACAACTCGTGCTCATAAAGAATGTAACATGGAACAGCAACATGTCACATCTTTGTCCAAACCTCTTAGATTTGTTCGGAGGCAGTACAAAGCAAAAGTACACTTAGAAAAAAGGGTTCCAAAGGGGTTCTTTGTGAAAGGAAGAGGTTCTTCCTAGAAGCGTCTGAAAATCCCTTTTTCATTGAATGCAGCCATCTTGGATTCTTCAAGGGTTCTCTGCATTGAAAAGGTTCCTTTAGGAACCATTATTCTTACAAAGAACCCTTTTTCGGAGAAAAGGTTCTTCAAGTCCTGTTGGATGGATGACAATATAGCAAAGTATTTGTTGTGCTGTGCAGGTTGGAACAGAGCGGAGTCGAGTATGTGGAATCTGGGGGTTCTGAGATCATCGCCCTCAAATATTCACGTTATAAAAAGTATTTGAAATGCATGTGTCTGGAATGCTCTCATTTTGCAAAACAGTGTTCAAGGACTGGCCCTTGAACCCCAGTCTCCATGACTGACAACTGTGCTGACCAGTCAGCGAAAGAGTTATACCATGGAGCTAACTTCCAGTACCATTTTTAAAAGAGAGCCAATCAGGGCCACAGTGTAGATGACACAGGAATGGACAATAAAGCATGCAACCAAGGGGACAGATTTTTAGGGATTTGTTTCGGCTAGTTAAAAATAATATTAATATATTAGCGCTTTTAAATGCACTCTGAGCTTTCAATGTTGTGTTGGAGAGGGTAGCCCAGCAGTCAGCACTGCAGGCTTTGGTGCAAGAAACCCAAGTTCAAGTCCCTTGTTTGGTATCAGGTAAAACAACATAGGTAAATTTCCTTACTGAATTGGAAAGGTTTGTTAGAATAGCTGTTTACATACTTTATATATCTGTATCTCCATACTTTAGGGAGCCTTTTCAGATCTGGCAGGGGACAACAGATGAAAACTAGCCTTTTTGCTAAATCTGGCATATTTAGGAGTTTTTCTCCTTGTTTTTATATGTGTTGTCCCAATTAAAGAAGCAAATAAATGACATAAACCCCCCACCCTTGGGTATCGTGATTTGCAGCCCACTGCCCTCTAGTTAAAAGTGAGATGGATTAAAAGCAGAGTTGAATTTCTCAATTGGGATTAATAAAGAATAAATATACATGTATGTTATTATTGTAACTATTATTCATTCACCCCTCATGATGGTAAGTCCCCCCTGGGACAGACAGACTGAAAAATGGCAACCAATCTGCACCAGTAGCCTTTCTGGGCACCCCAAAACATTTCTGCACCAGAGATGCTGACACTGGAGGCAAAGTATCTTGCCTAGGGACACAAGAACAGGCTGACTGGGGGAAGTAGGATTTGAACCTCCAACCTTCTAGTCATTGAATAACCTGCTCTGCCACCTGAGCCACTGCTGCTGCAGGCATTGGCATGCAATTCAGCAGTTGATCCTTTCTAGGAGGTTAGTCAGGTCAAGCACCATTTTACTGAATGTAGATTGGTGGATGCTATGACGTGTTCATGCTGAAGTATGTGATCTCGTATGAGCTTCATTGGGTGGTACTATGTGTTCTACACCATGGCTGCTGATTGGCTGTTATAAAATCAGTTCTAGAAATCAGCCCCATGAGCACCTCTCTTCAAATGTGGATGTGGCTTTGTTCGGTAGCCCATTTTTGGCAATGGAAATTAAAAGGGACGGAATTTCCACCAGGTACTGTTATACCTCTGTGACAGTCAGGGGTCCTTTCACTATGCCTCCAATAGATAATGCGCCCTGGCTACTTCACCACAGGGATGTCCCTTTGGCTGAATGACCAGCATGCATGACTTTCACCTAGGAGTCTGGGGATCAAATCCTGCCTGGGTCCTCATTGTGAACCTTGCCACACCACCTACTTTAACATGAGCACATGTCAGGACATCCACCAGTCAACATTTGGGAAAATTGTGCTGAGAATTTCTCAGTTGTCAGACTTCCAGACAAATTGCATGCAGTCTGTCTGAAGCAAACCCACTGATAAGGGAGGGTATCGTGTTCCTAATGCCTCACAGTAGCTTTTACTTTTGTTCTATTCTCCATTTCCCCAAAAAATTCATCCAGTTTTCCATGTGACAAAACTCATATATACCATCTATCGAGGCATTCTATCAAACCAAACTGAATAAACTAGTTGATGTGCCAATAGCAAGGGGCAAACTCCGCCTCAGAACAGTGAAGCTCGCTTCCTTGTTGTAAATAGTGTAATCCTCCCTTCATCCGCTAGGGGCTGGCTCCAAGAGCGAGCAAATCCCCATAGACTCCCATGTTAAAAACGCCAACTTCACAGCAGAAATAAACAGGTTTACAGCCTGGTTCAAAAAATCATTTTAGGTTTATTAGGTCAAGTTTACCTTCATGTCAACTGTGAGGGGGGTGAATTTTTTTATAACTCATTCGTTTAGATGTTATTTATTCTTCAAATTACACATAATTAAGGGCGTATCCTTATGATTGACATGCGGCAGACCGGAAGCTCCGCCTGCCGACCGGAGGCTCCTAGTTAGCTCCTTCTTTGCTCTTAATAAGGTCTCAGTTTGTTACAGAGTCGCACAACGGCGGTGTTTAGTCAGCGAATTGCAAGTCTAAGCATGTCTTACCTTAACCATGCCGCTTAGGGGGCTTATCTTTGTTAGCTCCTCTTAGTTTCGTGTTAGCTCAGTTAGCGTTTAGCCCACTGTGGTATCTCCAGGGAGCACGCAGTTAATTCAGTTCTTAACACAGCTTTATTTTTGCTTCGCCAAACCGGACATGGTACAACAACACCTTCCTCGCCTATTCTTCTTCTTCTTTTTTTCTACTTCCTCCCGGGTCTCCTTTCTTCAGCTCTCCCTGCTACTGCCCCCTATCATTTAGGCTGAAACACCACATATCCCCCTTAATAAAACAAGACCTCTCCTGCATATACAACAGTTACACATATCAAAGCTATTTTAAAGTCTTGTCTTCCATTAACTTTTAACATGACTTATGCCCAACATAAACAGGACTTGTCTGAGTTTTGCATTTCTGTTTGTTACTCACTTTACACAGTTACACAGACTGTTTTAGCCATTTCAACTTCTGCATAGTACAAAAATTAACAACCAAACATTTACTCTGCCTTTAACAGGATAGAACCTTATCAGCGGTGTTTTATCACTTGCAGTGATTATTTAACACACATAGTCCTTGGTCCATTCAGGTGCTCTTCTGGCCCTGGCTGGTCGTGGTGATGATGTCACTAGACGTGGCGCATCTGGTGTGTTTACAAAGTCCAGAGGCAACGGTTCATTGTTGCCCCCTGACACCTGTACAGAAACTGGTGCAAGGTGAGATGCATTCCAACATCTTCCATCTGAAAGCAAGTAGGTATAAGGTCCTCTTTTCTCCATCACTCTGAGTGGTTTAGAAAACTTGCACTGGGTTTTGGAAATGATGCCAGGTTTCTTCACCCGCACATATGACCCACATTTGAAGAACACAGCTGTAGCCCTTCGCCGTGAATCGGTGTAGGCCTTGCTCTTCTGCTGTTTTTCTCTCACTCGGAGGGCAACCTGTCTGGCTGATGGTTTTTTGGTTGCAGGGAGAGGACGTCCAGCCACATTGAGTTTGGTGCGCATGGGACGACCATGTAACAGTTCAGCTGGTGAGCGCTGAGTTATAGAGTGGGGAGTTGCTCGGTAGACATGCAGGAATTCCCTTGTAAACTCCTTCCATGGTCTTCCTTCTAGCGATGCAGTCAGTAAACTGTCCTTCAAGCTACGATTGAAACGTTCAATCTCTCCATTTGCTCTTGGGTAATAAACTGATGACTTTCTGTGAACAATACCTCTGGCGTGGAGAAATGTTTCAAACTCTTGTGACACGAATTGAGGGCCGTTGTCAGAAACTAACTCCTTGGGGTCACCTTCTCTGCTGAAAACTGCACACAAAAACTGAATAACAGTCCTTGAGGTGACGTGTGGGACAAAGGTCAGTTCTGGCCACTTGCTGTGGTAGTCAATGAGTGTAAGTGCAAAGCGACAGTCTGCAGGTGCCTTGTCAAAGGGCCCTACCACATCAATAGCTACCTTTTCCCATGCTTCGTCTGGAAACGGCACAGGTTGTAGTGGAGGAGTGTGGGTGACTGCAGACTTGTCATGAGACTGGCATGTAACACAGAGTTTTATGGCTGCCTCAACCTGTGCATCCATGCCTGGCCACCAATATGCTTCTCTGAGTCTCTGTTTTGTCCTCACGATCCCCTGGTGAGTGGCATGGGCTAAGGAGATCAGTTTTGGCTGAAGGATATCCGGTACCACAAGTCTGTGTGTGCCACGTACCACAATGTTATCTTGTAGGGAGAGCTCGTGCTGAAGTTTAAAAAATGGTTGCACTTCTGGCGTCAAGCTCTTTGTTGATTTCGGCCATCTTGAGGTAAGCAATTCACGTAGCTGAGTCTGTACAGGACATGAAGCACATGCCTCTTTAAACTCAGTATCAGTGATGGCAGTGAGTGTAGAGGTAAGTGCCACCTCTATGTCATCCTCCATGCTCGGTTCTGAGCTTGGCAGTGGAAGTCGAGATAAACAGTCCGCAGTTACATTCTCTCGGCCTGGTTTGTACTGTATGTCATAGTTGAAGGATAACAGTCTGGACGACCACCTGGCTATCCGCATGCCTGCACGGCCTTGACCTTTTGAGGCTAGAAGTGTCGTGAGAGGGCTGTGGTCAGTTCGTAATGTGAAATGTCTTCCCCACAGATAAGTTCTCCACTTTTCTGTTGCCCACACACACCCCAGGGCCTCCTTTTCAACTGTGGAGTACTTTCTTTCCGCCTGGGTGAGTGTGCGTGATGCGAAAGCAACAGTCCGTTCAACTCCATCGTGATGTATCTGGGTGAGGACTGCTCCAAGTCCGTAATCAGATGCGTCCGTCGTAACAACTGTGGGCAAATCTGGGTTGAAGAGAGAGAGTGCAGGGCTGTCCACAATGAGTCTTTTAACAGTCTCAAAGCTCTTTTGTGCTTCCTGCGTCCATGTAAATGTGTCTGCTCCACGCAGAAGTGCTCTCAGGGGCTCGACAACAGCAGCATAGTCTGGTATGAACTTTGAGTACCAAGACGTGAGTCCCAAAAATGACCTCAGTTTCGACAGGTCTGTGGGTGGCGGTGCTTGGGAAACTGCAGTCACTTGTGAAGCATCTGGCTGCAGTCCTTTTCCCGACACTGTGTGCCCCAGGAAAGACAGTACTGTCTGTCTGAAGTTGCACTTCGAAGGATTGAGTTTGAGGCCGGCCTCATCTATACGCAGAAGCACGGCCTTCAGTCTTTTGTCATGCTCCTCAGCTGTTGTACCTGCAACTATGATGTCATCGAGGTAACACTGGACCCCTGGCAGACCCTTCAAGATGGTCGACATCATCCTCTGGAAACAGCTGGGCGCAGATGCCAGTCCAAATGGCACCCGCTTGAATCTGAACAAGCCATCGTGAGTGATAAAGGTGGTTAAGCTGCGGCTGTCCTCGTGTAGCGGCAGCTGGTGATAAGCACTTTGGAGGTCTAATGTGGAAAACAGAGTTGCTTCTCTCAGCTCTGTGAACATTTCCTCCATGTGAGGTAGTGGAAAGCCGTCAACTACAATTGCCTTGTTAGGCTCTCTGAGGTCTACGCAGAGTCTCGGATCTGGTCTGTCTTTTCTTGTAGTGACTACAATGGGTGAAATCCACTCAGAAGACTCTACAGGCTCTATGACATCCTGCACTACAAGTTTGTTCAGCTCCTTGGACACAGCTTCTCTAACTGAGAAAGGTAATCTGCGTAGTTTTTGTTGTACTGGTGTAACATCTGAACGTATCTTCACTCTATGAACGAATCCTTTAGCACATCCTAGTTTTTCAGCAGCCACACTTGCTATGGAAAAGTCAGACTGGTTACAAGATGCAGATATAACTCTACCATCTTTCACTTGCATTTGTAGTAAGTAGAATAAGTCCCTGCCAAGGACTGCAGATCCAGTCTCAACAATGTAAAACACTGAGTTTGCATTTAGGTCCCCAAATGCTACATTAGCTTGTAAGCAACCCTTCACAGCAATAGGATTCCCACCATAATCCTTGAGTTTGAGTGCTGGTATCTTAAGGGAAGCTTTTGGGAAGAACTCCGTGACCACTGATTCTGGTAAGATAGACACTGCAGATCCTGTGTCTAACATTAGCTCAATATCCTGACACTCTGATCCTGAAACATCAACTCTTACTGTACACATGATGCTGTCAGAGTTGCGAGCATTCACATTAAGTATAGTCACTTCTGGGACAGCTTCAACTTCACTCACGTGTTTACTTGCACGACAAACTTTTGCAAAATGTCCCTTCTTTTTGCAAGCGTTGCAAAGAGCTTCTTTTGCTGGGCATCCTTGAAAATTCGCAGTGTGCTGAGTTGAACCACACCTGTAGCATGCTTTCTTTTGTAACGGTTGAAAAGGTAAGTGTGGTTTCTGCTTGTCTTTCTTGAGTCTTCCGTGTTGCTGTTGACGTCCGTGGTGAACAGCGTGCACGGCGCTGTCTGTTGCACCCTCACACATTGCTTTTGCTTCCGACACAGCCGTTTCGATCTGACGCGCTATTGTCAACGCCTTCGCGAGCGTGAGGGGAACTTCCAGTAATAAACGCTCCCTGATGCGTACTGAGTTAGTCTTTTCCACAATCTGGTCCCTTATCATTTCTTCTTCCATACTGCCAAACTGACAAGTGGTGACTAGCTCTTTCAAAGCAGCAACAAACTGGTCTGTAGTTTCACCTGAGCGTTGTCCCCTTTGTCTGAAGCGGTAACGTTCAGCGACCACGTTCACTTTCGGCGTAAAAAAGGTCGTCAGCGCTTCCAGCGCCGTCTGGTACTTGTCATCAGCGACCGTGAGTGTGTAAAAAATTCTCTGTCCTTCTACACCCAAACAATGGATAAGGAGCGCGCGCTTACGTGCCTCCGGCAGGTCCGGCCCAGACATTGCTAGTAGGTAGTTATCAAAAGTCCGGATCCACGCCTTGAAAGGGACCGGCGGTTCTCCGACATTTTGCAGAAAAGGCGTCGGCTGCATTAGGTTCAGGGCCGCCGCCATCCTCGTCGCCAATATGTGGTATCTCCAGGGAGCACGCAGTTAATTCAGTTCTTAACACAGCTTTATTTTTGCTTCGCCAAACCGGACATGGTACAACAACACCTTCCTCGCCTATTCTTCTTCTTCTTTTTTCTATTTCCTCCCGGGTCTCCTTTCTTCAGCTCTCCCTGCTACTGCCCCCTATCATTTAGGCTGAAACACCACACCCACAGTACGTCAGCTGTCAATCATTTGCCCCGCGGCCGCGCTGTGCCCATTTTAGGATTTTCCTGGAGTGACGACGTACGTGACACGGCAAGATGGCGACGGTAAGACACGCCCAACTGGCTTCACATTTCTCTATTCAGAAGAGACCGGAAGCTACGTCCAGTAATTATATACAGTCTATGGCCAATAGGCACAATCATGCATTTAACAATTGAAAAACTATTTGCCTCTCTATTATTTCAATGGGATCTTAGCTCCAACCCACTTAACCTTCAACAGTTCAATCAAATCAGGGTATGGCAGGCATGCCACTGAGTCCTCTCACATCCAAAGGAAAATGTTGGATGAAATAATCAGTTCAACCAGTGTGGGTTAAATTAAAGTGCTGGTGACACGATTATCATTTCATGTAACATGTAACACTAAATGAGTGGCTCAGTGGAATTGTAAGTCAAACAGACTTGTTTTCACAGAAATATCTTCAGTTTTCTGAGTTTGAAAGGAGCTCTGCAACAGCGACTAAGAAAAACACGCCGCCATATTGCGACGTCAGCGGGAGAATTCGGGCGGCTTTTTTTTTTTTTTTTTTTTCTTACTCGGTCAGCTAACAACAAGCAACATGGAAGCGGTGGACGGTAACAATGATGGTCCCTGCCTGGAATTGATTTGTTTGGTGGAATCATCAGACAGTTCAGAAGAGTTAGGTGATGTTGAGGAATATAGAGGCATCACACCTTATAGATTTGAGCCTTATCAAACGGACTTCATGCCGAGTGAGCAAGACTGAAAGCGGGAGTGCCGGAGAAGATGACATGGTCATTGCAGCAGCAGAGGGAAACACACGGCAGGGGAACACCGATTGGTATGTCTTTGTTATACATTACGATTAGCATTTTTTGTTGTTAGTGATTTGTTTATATAGTAATTTGTGAATAAATGTAACTATTTAAAAAACTGATTTTTAACCTCTCCACACCCACCTGGACACCAGCGCCCATTTAGCTGCGTTTTCAATTAACAACAGCAAGCCACTATATGGACATATACATGGTTATAAAGCTTAGATAAATACATAAAAAGAAGTAACTGCATCTCCCTACCTTTGAAGTGGATCCAGAAGCCATTTTATAAGTCCAATCTTCAATTGTTTACATTGTTCACAGTCCTTCTGTTCGTAAGTTTGTAAGTGTTCACCAATTTAAAGTAATCAAAAATATTTTTGATGAAAACGATTCCGTAGTGTGAAAATAGCCGACACACAGAGAAAAAAAAATCATTTTTCACCGTCCAAAAAGTCCGCTCGTCACAGCTACACGGTTTGTTTAGTAACATCTTGCTACGACCCCTAACGTAGCTGTTGGGGTGTGCTTGTTTTCCTCACCCTCCTTCTTGCAAAACAAGTGTCCACATCCGTTTTAGTCTAAATTCAACCCTCAGACACTCCTTGTCTTAAAACAAGCGCTCTCAGTTTGGAATCCCATTCGACAGCACACAGCGCTGAGAGCACAGCTAAAAGTCCCGTAGCTGGAAACTTGAATAAACTTACGCCATTCTCATGAGTGTTTGGACAAAAACCTGCAACACAACGCGACGGCATATCTGTAACCTTTAGCCAGTAAAGCTAAAACAAAAGGAGAAACTGTTAGCAAAACCGCTAGCTCTCCAGTCAACAAGCCGGGTGGGCAGTCTTTCGCTGATGTCACATCCGGTTTTGTACTCCTGCGGTGAACAGCGCCACAGTCTGGTCAGAAAAGCAGCGATGTTTTCTAATAACTCATTTATGCAGCTGCGGTTGTTTATGTTACATAGATCATCATGAAGGACGTTTTGGTCTATAAAACATGGCAAAAAATGTTAAAATCGTGTCACCAGCACTTTAAATAACCATTTAATTAGGTCAAATAGTCAAATGTGAGGGCCCTTTGCTACAAACCAAAACCATATTCACATGTCAATCTGTCTCATGTAAAATGAATTTTATTTAGAATTAAGTATAGGACCATTTTTGTTTTGGAATATATTTTGATAGGATTTTTGACATGTGGGTCCTGGGAGCTGGCTGCCCAGCAGGTTGCCCTGTGGAAGCTGAATTGCCTCTGGACTATTCTTGACAAAACCGGTGTGGCATATCAGGTGTGGTGATTACAATTCCCTCATGATCACCAGTGTAGGAATTTGAATTAGAAGCTGGGTTAAGCATGACAACATCTGAAAACTCATGAGAATCAATGTAAGTTAAATCAACTTTCTTATCTTATCAAGCATGACTAGTTAAGGGCTTTCATGGAGATAAGATAAGATAAGAAAAACCTTTATTTGTCCCACACTCGGGAAATTTGCAATTCTGCAACAGCACACATACAGTGGACCAGTCTAGCCAAAGGTATAGACAGAAAAAAAACTTACATAGACAAGGAAATATTAGAATAAATTAAAATAAGTTAAGTAAACTGAACAGGAGTTTTAAAAACAATGAATAAATAATAAATAAGCGTGGTAATTTTAGAAACAAGTGGGTGTGTACTGTATATGAATATTCATAAATAAATAAATGACAGACTGGTGTGTATTGTAAATTGCAGCATAAAGAAATTATTGCACATGATACGGAAGTGATAGTGACAGATACAAAGGCTGCACGGGTGAAACGGAGTCTTTAGATGTGCTGATTGTAAAGTCTGATAGCAGCCGGGAGGAAAGACCTGCGGTATCTCTCCTTCACACAGCGAGGGGGGGATCAGTCTGGCACTGAAGCTGCTCTCCAGACCGGACAGGATGTCCTGCAGGGGGTGGGACTCATGGTCCAGCATGGATTTCAGTTTTGCTAGGACCCATTTGCCTCCGACCACCTGCTCTGAGTCCAGAAGACAGCCCAGGACAGAGCTGGACTTCCTGATGACTTTGTCCAGCTTCCTCCTCTCCCTCTCTGTGATGCTGCTGCTCCAGCAGACCACTCTGTACAGGACGGCTGATGCCACCACAGAGTCATAGAAGGTCCTCAGGAGGACCCCCTTCACTCCAAAAGACTGCAGTCTCCATAGGAGGTAGAGCCGGCTCTGGCCCTTCCTGTACAGGAACTGTGTTGTGAGTCGAGTCCAGTTTATTGTTCAGGTCAACCCTCGCCCTGCGCTAGGTAGCGCGTCAGGGTAGTGACCAACCGCAATGTTATCTCAATTATTTCCTTTCATTAATTGTTTTTGGCATCACCAACAAACATTAACTGAACAAGACACGCAAAAATAAAATGGAAAAAAAAAGAAGAAGAATGAGACAAAAGGGCACTTGGGCATCAAAAGGCAAAGGGGCAGGTGCTCCAGCATCCTCCGCTCCCCCCTCTGCATGTGGCTGCTAATGTAAGGCAACATCATATTTGAGGCAACATGTCAGGCCCGGCTTTAACCAATCTTGTGCCCTAGGCAAGATTTTAGGAGGCGCCCTCTTGCATCGCAGTACAGTACTTGCACTACTAGTGTACATATACTCACAAGAAACGTATTAGTTTTGTCTTGGACATTCTTTTAGTCAAATAAAACAATTTGCACATTCAAAATATTTAAAAAAGAAACAAATACAAGAAATGAACTCGCCTGATGCTGCTGCATCACTGCCGGTTGTGGTGCTGAGTTGGAGACGACAGGAGGATTCACAACGGTGGGACTGAGAAACCTCAGCGGTGCATCTGAAGACAGAAGAGGAAGATGTGACACCAGCCTAATAATAAACACGATTTCAAGACTAAAATAAAATGAAATAATATAATTGAAAAAAATAGCATGATACTGTACATGCATTATGTAGACTATAGTGTATAATATACGATGTAATTTTTCTATTTACTAAATTATATCAGCATTTCATATATTAGGAATAATTTCAATTTTTTATTGTCATTACAGTGAAATGCTAATTAGCAGAATGCAAAGAATCAGTAAACTGCAGTATAATATACTAGAGCATATGCTCTAGTATATTAGAGCATCATTAATGCAGTAACATTAATGATGGTCACTGATGCACAGTCTAACATGACAAACAGACAATATGAACTGTAACACAGCAAACAGCCTTTTATCTGTGGAAAATAAATAGTATTTTGATTGACTATTACAAGCTGGAAAAACGTCAGATAACCATGTCAATGCAGTTAACATTATAACACCTGCTGACAAATCTCATATTTACACATTTGCCCAAGGAAAGTAAGAGAGGGATACTTAAATGACTATTTTCCATTACAACCGGGCCCTTCCATAACATTAACTGATGTTAAAATTAACAGAGAGCTCTGTCTATTTATTGATTAGCAAACCATGTTATTCTAATGGCTAATGCCATTATTGATCATTGTTCTGCAGCAGAACTTCTGCAACAGCAAAATAATATCATTAACATCATCTTTACTCTATCTCTAACCTACCTCTTGTCTTTGTCGCGTTTTTCTTCCTCTTTGTTTCTTTGTGTCCTCCCCTGGGCACCAGACAGTTTGGGACGCTTTGACATGATGACTTTTTGATGCAACAAAACATTTAAAATTGAGTGGCAGGTAAAAGAGGTCTGCTTGCTGGTGGGGCAGGGACTTGGGCTTTTTAGGAAAGGCTATTTAATAGGCTTTAAGGTTAAATGTGGGCTTATTCTTCTTTATTGTTTCTTAAAGGCCCTGTACCTGATTTTATTTTAATCTCTTTCAGAGAAATGCTTTCTACACATTATAATGTGTGTTAAAAGAGGTAATTTCATAAAAATAAATCCCTCATTGATTGCGTATCTGCATGAATCCAGGTCTTTTTAGTTTAGGTTTCTAAGGATGGTGTGACGCTCTCTTCGTGCCAATGCGGTTCGTTCTACATAAGTTTCGGTTTCCTATCAGCCAATCACAGCGTTTCTAACGAGTAGCGCCCTCCTCTCTCGCGTGCACAGCAGCACTTGTAAACAGAACCGCATGGCGTCTACTGAAGGAAAAGTGATGATACATCAGCAAAACAGCCTGTAAGAATCAAAACTGAGGAGGAGAGAGATGAAACGCAGGAGAGACCAAAGAAGGAATAAAGTTTGTGTTCTCGTTGGATTGTATGAAGGTAGAGAGCAGCTGGACGCCTCGGACTGAATGTGGACTCGTAGTCTGCCTGGACACGTATTTTTTCAATAACTTTCTTCTCAGTAACATTTACATCCTCGGGTGCTGGTGCTTCCTCTGCTGATCTACCGCATATAATACATAGTGATATTTACACCATAACACGACGAAGCTTTACATCACTGCTTCTCTCAGTGGGCGGTTAGAAACTGTCATGTTGTAACGTCGCCTATAACATCATAACTCGTCATAACTGTGCATCTGTGTACATAACTGTAGTTACGGTAAACTACCGGTTATGGTAGAAAATGTCATTTAGCTGATCTGCAGCCGTTTACTGCAACCAGAACAGGAATTTCACTGGAAGATGCAAGTTTTCACTGGAGAGTTTCTATGTGCACGAGTATGAAATGTGCACATTATTTCGTGCATGTTGAGTGGGAGGAGAGAAAAACGAGAGTAGGAGCGTTTCTCACTGGGAGAAAGAGTTAGGGGCGGGGCTTAAAGTTCAAACTACACTCTTCACCTCGCTCACGGTTAGGAAATGTGCAAAATCAGGTATAGCGCCTTTAAGAAAAGAATAAGCCTTCTAAACATTAGCTGGTATTATTAATACTGTAGTGGCTGCTGTGATTGGCCCACTGGGGAAAGGGTATTTGCATGTTTCCCATCCTGCTTTGTGGCACCCTGTTTTGTTCTGACTGCACCATGAGTCAAGTGTATGTGTGATCCCTTAAGTACCTCCCTGTTCGCAGGTTACACAGCACATCCTCTGAGGAGAAGAAGTGTGTTAGATATTGTTAGTGATTGTTTGTCCAAGTGATTGGAGGGGTGGTGGTGTAGCCATAGGTCAATTGTGGCGAGGCACAGATCTGGACAAGGTTACAAGAGAATTTATGCAGCATTACAGGTTCCTAAGAGCACGGTGGCCTCCATAGTCCTTAAATGGAAGAAGATTGGGACGACCAGAACTCTTCCTTGACCCAGCCGCCCAGCCAAACTGAGCAATGGTGGGAGAAGAGCCTTGGTGAGAGAGTAAAGAAGAAGCCAAACATCACTGTGGCTGAGCTCCAGAGATGCAGTAGGGAGATGGAGAAAGTTCCACAAAGTCAGTATCACTGCAGCCTCCACCAGTCGGGGCTTTATGGCAGAGTGGCCCGATGGAAGCCTCTCCTCAGTGCAGACATATGAAAGCCCGCATAGAGTTTGCCAAAAACACATGAAGGACTCCCAGACTGAGAGAAATAAGATTCTCTGATCTGATGAGACCAAGATTGAACTTTTTGGAGTTAATTCTAAGCGGTATGTGTGGAGAAAACCAGGCACTGCTCATCACCTGCCCAATACCATCCCAACAGTGAAGCACGGTGGTGGCAGCATCATGGTATGGGGGTGTTTTTCAGCTGCAGGGACAGGACGACTGGTTGCAGTTGAAGGAAAGATGAATGCGGCCAAGTACAGAGATCCTGGAAGAAAAGCTCTTCCAGAGTTCAGGAGCTCAGACTGGGCCGAAGGTTCACCTTCCAACAAGACAATGACCCTCAGCACACAGCTGAAATAACAAAGGAGTGGATCAGAACAACTCTGGACTATTCTGGACCGGCCCAGCCAGAACCCTGACTTAAACCCAACTGAGCATCTCTGAGAGACCTGAAAATGGCTGAACACCACCGTTCACCATCCAACCTGACAGAACTGGAGAGGATCTGCAAGAAGAACCAGAAGATCCCAAATCCAGGTGTGGAACATTGTTGCATCATTCCCAAGAAGACTCATGGCTGTACCAGCTCAGAAGTACTTCTACTCAGTACTGAGCAAAGTACTCAATACTTATCACCATGTCATAGTTCAGTTCCCAAGAAGACTCATGGCTGTACCAGCTAGGACGTACTTCTACTCAGTACTGAGCAAAGTACTCAATACTTATCAACATGTGGTATTTCAGTTTTTCTTTTTTAAATAAATTTGCAAAAATTTATACATTTCTGTTTTGTTTCTGTCAAGATGGGGTGCTGAGTGACATTAATGAGAAAAAAAATAAACTTTTTTGATTTTGGCAAATGGCTGCAATGAAACAAAGAGTGAAAAGTTTAAAGAGGTCTGAATACTTTCCGTACCCACTGTAAATCCAGATCAGCAAAAGAAGTCATTGATGTGCTCATTGCACAACATCAATCCAAACCACTGCACAGTTTTCTGGTATTTACACTTTTATTGTAAGATTTTTACTTTGTTTTGTAGAAACAATAAATAAAGTATTTTTATAAATAATAAAATAATTAATTTATTTTATTGATAAATATTAATAAACAATCAAATATAAGTAAATATAATAATAAATCAATTTATAATTAATCTATTATTAGTTAATAATAAATAATTTATACATTGTATAAATAAAGTATGAATAATTTCAAACTGTAGTGTCATGGTTTCCCCATGCTGAGAAAAAAACTTTTTCTGTACCTTTTGAATTAAAAGATATCACTATATTTTTAATTTCTTTTGCCTTTAGTCTTATTGGGTCAAAGTCACCATTTTGGCTATTTTACTCAGTCTAAATCACCTGAATTTCTTGGAAAAACGTCACTATATTGGCTCTTTTCACACACTAGTGATTCTAAATGGCTTACAATGACTCTGTCAGACTCTGAAAGGCTGTGTTAGCTGTGGTTAAAGTGATGAGCACATAATGCTGCTGCATGAGTAGCCATGTGGCTGCAGACAACAAGAGCTCCTGGAAATTCAATGCAGATTTATTGGTCAGTGAGGACTACTGTCCAAAAGTTAAGGGATTGTTCATAAGATTTAAGATGAGACAGTTGGTAACAATTTTGATGGGAATAGGGAGTTCTCCATTTATTTTAGCAAAGAACTCTTGAGGGAAACGAACCAAGTAAAACAGCAAAATACTGCAGAAAATTTCCCAGTGCTGTGGCTGACTGGAAACTAATGACCGAAAAAAAGTAAACTCATTTAACTGCATACTGTAACCCAAATAATACCCCTGGGTTACTTCTTTTCTAACCCGAATATTTGGTCATGTAAACATACATCGGAATATCTCCATTGAAAGGATTATTAAATTTTGCTCTGCGCATGTTCTATTCACAATGATTCTTGGCATTTTGAGTAAACTCCAGGGAGTAGGAGCCTATTTCTACCAGCGATCAGACGGTACTCTGCACAGCTTGCTAGTTTATATATCACCATGGCAACACGCATCCCGAGAGGAGCTGGTGTGCAAACAGTTGGGGCTCCATCACTCATCTGGCAAAGTTTGGTGTAGACGTGATAGGAAGATTCACTGGCCCTCATTTATCAAACGATCGTACAACGAAAATCTGTGCGTACGACCATTTCCACACAAGACTCGGCATTCATCAATTTTAACGTGAGTGTAGGATACGATCAAATCTCACAACAGCTCTGAGTTCGTGTACGCAAGTTTGAGTCAGTGAGGGTTTGCAGCGAAGCGCAGCAGAACATTAAAAATATTTATTAACCAAACCGCAAACTGTCATTTCAACATAAGTATTCACATATCAGCACTAAGAATGAACCCATTTGCGGGGCGGTGATTAGCTCAGTTGGTTGAGCAGCCACCCCATGAACAGAGGCTACAGTTCCTCAACGCAGTCGGCCCCGGTTCGATTCCCGGTCCAGGTCCCTTTGCTGCATGTCACTCCCCACTCTCTCTGCCCCTTTCCTGTCACTATACACTGTCGCATAAAGGCCACTAGTGCCCAAAAAAAAAAAAAGAATGAACCCATTTGCAAAGGAAAAGGAAAAAGGGAATGTAGAATATATTCCCAAATTACAAAAATAGCTGTGACTGAATTCAATTCCTCCATTTATCTCAACAAATTATTAAAGTCATCAACATAATCTAGGAAACAAGTCTTTCGCACTCTTCGTGCATCTCCTCGCCCCACTGGTAAAACTGCCACATAGGAGCGGAGGAAAGCATCAGTACGCACACGCGTGCAGGTGCCCATGTAACCGGTGAGCTTCTGCGTTGTGCTGGTTAGTGAGTTGCCGTGACACAGCAATGTCTTTTGGAGGAAAAGTCTCTGTTTATTCGATCTGACATGAATCAGGGGAAAAAAAAGGAAAGCCACCATGAAAACATGCCCACTCCAGTTCCTCTCCAACAGGAAACCATGCAAAAGGGGAGGGGTGTGGGAGCCAAAAGAATTTAAAGGGGCTTCCTGCGAAGAAGAAATAGGAAGGAGGGGCTATAATTTAAAGGGAAATGCAGTAATTTTAGCAGCATGTCAGGTATGTGAACACTTTTAACATATTTTTTGTAATTTCAAACACAGTTCAAGTTATCTGGGTTACACTCACCCCCTAGAATTACACAAAATAGCAAAAACAACTTATATCAACCACCAGAACCGCACAAAACAGGTCATAGGAAAATATAAACCATTAATACAATGGTCAACCATATCAGCAAAGTAGCTACCCAAAGAAAAGGGTTTAGAGTCTGGAAACACGCTTGGCGCCTAGCAAACCCCCAGATACTCTACAGACAAAGTGAGGTGCCATTTACACTCCACCCATTATGACGGGATACTGGGATGATTGAGGAAAAGAAAAGAAAGCAGCCTCTTCACAAGAGAACTTAGAGTAGGCATTAGCTTAACAAGGAAAATTAAACATCTATGACACTGGGTTGAACATATTATGTGTCAAAAAGGGCCTCAACTTGGGCCATTGACTCGATAAGACGACAAACTGATTTAATAATGTGGCATACCTAAAATAGGGTCACCACATTTGAGATTTTATTTGTGATTATTTGGTGATTTATTTAAACTCCAGTAATTTTTCCCTGTAAAAGTGGGGGCGGAACTTTTGTTTCTCTCTCGTTGCGCTGGGAGCGGTAAAGGGGCGGACGCTTCCGCTGTTTCATCAGACGAGATCTGGGAGAGAAACGATCCGCATCCTGTCCTCACTTCTCCTCTTTCACCTGCTTTAAACAGGTTGGTAAATCACCAGAAATGCTTGTAGTTAGCTAAACATTATTTTGTGAGTTTTTCTGTGTGTAGTTGACGTTGTTTTCATCAATTTAAAATGACGAAAAGTAACTTTTAGAAGTACGTTTTCCCGAGCGGCCGCCATTTTGTGCGCCACGAGTCACACAGTCAAGACAGCTGTTAGGTGTATTTTGGAGACTCCTGTGCACATGCTGTAGCTTTTGATAAGAATTTAAATGCACTTACAGAGAAACAAGCATTTTATTTGTATTTTGCACTGGTTTATTGTGTCAACTTTGTTTAATTCTGAACTTTATTGTGTGTTATGGGAAAGTGTTTAAAGTTAACATAAGCACATTTCATGCTGCATATTTCAGTGCCTGTACATTTTACAGTAGCTTAATTTTGTATTAGTTTGGCTTATACCAAGAGATAAAATGCGCAATTCTTGTGAAGTTAACACTTCATTTAAGTGCTCTGAACCAGTATTAGGCTGAGATTTATAAAAATGAGTGACTTTATGCACAGATTGTTAATGTAAATACATGATTATTCAGATGTGTTCATCTCAGGAAAATAAGTGACCAAGAAGATTTTGTGACATGAATGTAAAACTGAAGATGGTTTAATGGACTTTGAGAACTGGATTAAGGAAATGATTAAGCAGAGTTTAAACAAACTGAAGTTAAAAAAATGCAGTACTGTTTGTGACAATGTTGTTAATAAATCAGACGTGATCTGGGAGAGAAACGATCCGCATCCTGTCCTCACTTCTCCTCTTTCACCTGCTTTAAACAGGTAACATATTTGTTAATGTGGTCATCAACCCCTTGTGACCCGTAACAATAATCCTGCCAAACCGGGAAGTAAGCCTATGACCTATGTCTGAGCTTTCACCTCCAGTGACAGCAGGTGAGGAGTGTTGGGGGAGGGTTTCAGGGGGGGGGATTTGCTGAGGCACCAGCTTCAACCAGCCTACTGGGGTCTGGTGACGTTGTCGTGGGTACAGTCAGGTCAGTCAGTCAGGTCAGGTGACTGTTGCCTAACCCAGGATGCTGTGCGTTCATCTTCAGATTCATCACTGCAGGTAAGAAAGCCGATAAGGGAGGGCTCAGGAACCACTGACTCCACAGTTGACATTGCAGTGTCAAACAGATCAGGAATTGAAGGAGCATCAATGACACTGTTTGCAGGACAGGTAGCAGTGCCATCCAAGTTAACATCTAGGGACAGGAAGTTCAGATCGAGTAACAAGTTGCGATGCACCACACGCTCTAACCCTTTCCATCTCGGTCCCTGATCCTGTATATGTGGAGAGCAGACTTGGAAGCAACCATAGTGTAAACAACAGGCTCCCATTTTTATGAAAATTTCCTTTTTCCCCTGGTCCCTTTGTTTGCTACCAGCACCTGATCACCAACAGAAAGAGGCAGGCCCTTAGCTCTCTTGTCATGATGATGTTTCTGCTCCCTGCCACTGCTTTGCTGGGCCAAGAGCATAGCTGAGCGCAAGTCATTTGTTAGTGACTTAACATAGGAGTTGTAAGGCAAGGCAAGTTTATTTGTATAGCACATTTCATGTACAGAACAATTCAAAGTGCTTTACATAAAACATTATAAGCAAAAGGGAGATAAAAAACAATTAGATGCATGATTCAGAATTAAAAGCATTTAGGATTAAAAAGAGAGAATATAGAGACGTGCGGATTTTAACTTTTGAATAAAATCTATGTAAATTCAGCTGAGAACAGGTGGGTCTTCAACCTGGATTTAAATAAACTGTTTCAGCTGATCTGAGACTTTCTGGGAGTTTGTTCCAGACATGTGGAGCATAGAAGCTGAACGCAGCTGATCCATGTCTGGTTCTGACTCTGGGAACTGATAAAAGACCGGATCCAGATGACCTGAGGGGTCTAGCAGGTTCATACTGGGTCAAGAGGTCACTGATGTATTTTGGGCCTAAACCATTCAGAGCTTTATAGACCAGCAGCAGAACTTTAAAGTCTATTCTCTGATGGACCGGCAGCCAGTGTAAAGACCTCAGAACTGGACTGATGTGGTCCACTTTTCTGGTCTTAGTGAGAACTCGAACAGCAGAGCTCTGAATGAGCTGCAGCTGTTTAACTGATTTTTTAGGTAGACCAGTAAAGACGCTGTAACAGTAGTCAAGCCGACTGAAGATGAATACATGGACTAGTTTTTCCAGATTTTCCTGAGACATCAGATCTTATATCCTTGAGATGTTCTTCAGGTGATAGTAGGCTGATTTCGTGATCGCTTTGATGTGTTTTTCAAAGTTTAGGTCGGAGTCCATCACTGCACCAAGATTTCTGGCCTGATTGGTAGTCACATATGATGTCATAATGAAGGACGTTCTTGAACATGAGGCCAACTGGCAACTTGGGAACCCTCCCGAACATAAGATAGAACGGGGCAAAGCCTGTGGTTTCATGGGCAGTGCAATTATACACAAAAGTCAAAGACTGAATCATTTGTGGCCAGTTCTGCTTTGACCGAGGGGGCAGAGATCTCAACATGTTGCCCAGAGTGCGGTTGAACCTCTCTGCAGTCCCATTACCCATGGGGTGGTAAGGTGAGGAATGCGATTTCTCAACACAAGAAGAAGTTCAGCAAACAACTCGCTCTCAAAATTAGCTGCCTGGTCGGAGTGAATGCATTGGGGAAATCCATAAATGCAGAAAAATCCATCCCACAACTTCTTCCCAACTTTCTTAGCCATCTGATCTTGACACTGAAATGTGTGCGCCAACTTTGTGAAATGATCTGTTATCACAAGAACATGGACAGACTTGTTGTTCCTGTCTTCGGCTGACCAGAAGTCGATGCGTACAAGTTCTAGCGGAGCACGGGTCCTAATATTTTCCAGAGGAGCTCTTGCAGCAGGTTCTGGGGTCTTGCTCAGGATACATCTGGGGCAGTTTTTCACATAGTTACGCACATCCTTCTCCATGTCAAACCAGAAAAAGCGATGACGGGCCAGAGAGAGTGTGCGTGGCTGACCTTGGTGACCCGCATTGTCGTGTACACCTGAAAGCACTGCAGATTTCAAAGAACCAGGCACAACGAATTGAAATCTCCTGCGTTTGGTCAGTGGATCTTTCGTGACTCTGTAAAGTAGGTCATCTAGAAGTCTAAGTTTATCCCACTGCTTCAAAACCCTCAGTGTCTGCGGGTCCTCATTGCAGCTTTCACGTCTTGACGGCCGCAGTTTCCGCTCAACATAAAAGGTGACTGGAAATGACAGGATCTTTTTTTGGTGAGACACAAGGTCATATAGGGACAAAGCAGGTGAGGCATCCTCGACAGGTGGGGTCACCGTAGCCAAATAGTCGACCAGAGATGTTGCACGCTGCCTGGGGGCAGAGTCCCAGTCACTGACAGAAGACAGAATGGAGGAGATGTTGCTCTCTGACATGGAGACATTGGCAGCAGTTGAGAAGGAGGGTCTGTCTAATGACTGTGGCTGACAGGTTAAATGGAAAGTCTTCTGCACTGTGTCATCTGTCATCTCACAGACTTGGTCTAACAGTTCACAGTACGGCTCTGTCAGAAGGCGTTGGGCTAAAGGCTTCACAAACGGACTCGTACTTAGGGCATCTGCCACAACGTTCAGCTTGCCAGGAACATACTTGATCTCAAAAGAGTACGATGTGAGTTTTGAGACCCAGCGCAGCTCACAGGCATCAAGCTTTGGCTTGGTCAGAATGAATGTGAGAGGATTGTTGTCAGTCCAAACAGTGAACTTGTGGCCTTTGAGCCAATGACTGAACTTGTTACACACAGCCCACTTAAGAGCCAAAAACTCAAGCCTGTGAGCGGGGTACTTGGACTGGCTACGGCTAAATGACTTGCTCGCAAAAGCTACAGGTCTTGCCTTTGCCTCACTGGCAGAAACTTGTGACAGAACAGCACCCAGGCCATCCATGGAAGCATCCGTGGAGAGAATGAAAGGTTTCTCAAAATCAGGGTGGGCCAACACCACACAGTTGAGCAGCGCACTTTTCAGTCTCTCAAACGCACTCTCGCAGGCTGGAGTCCAGTCTTGAGGAGACAGCGCTCGGTAGGCTCCAACCCTCCCACCTGCATGGCCTTTAACTCTTCTCTTTTGGCCTTCTGTGAGAGCAAAGAGTGGTTTAGCGATGCAAAAGCACTCTGGAATGAAGTAATGATAAAACAGCAAGGAAGGATCTCACTTTCTGCTGAGAGCGGGTGCAACCATCAGCGGTCATGAGGTCCTGCTTTTGGAAGCCAGAAATGACTCTGACTTTGTCTTGGTCAACAGAAACACCGCCAGACTCAATCACGTGGCCTAACAACTTCACAGACCTTCTGAGGAAGTGACATTTCTTCTGTGCAACCTTCAGGTTATTAGCTCTCAGACGACAGAAAACAATTTCCAATCTGTTTAGGGCCTCTTCCTCTGAAGGCGCAAACACCAGCAGGTCATCAAGATAGCACAGAAGGCTGGAAAAGTTCAAGTCACCAAAACTGCTGAGCATCATCCTCATAAAGGAAGCCGGGCTGTTGCAAAGACCTTGGGGAAGGCAGTTATATTCATAGAGGCCTAAGGGATGTAGTGAAGGCCGTATAGCGCCTGTCAGACTCATGGAGGGGAATGTTGTAAAACCCCGATGTCAAATCCATGGTACTGTACTGCAACTATTGTTGCCACCAAGGGCAGCAAGACAGTCAGCTTGGTGAGGTAAAGGGTGAGCATCCTTAATAGTTTAAGCATTAAGCCAGCGAAAGTCTGTGCATATCTGTAAGTCTCCCGACTTCTTCCAGACCATAACAAGTGGGGAAGCATACTCACTGACTGATTTGCTTATGATACCTCTCATTTCCATGTCAGACAACACTTCCCGTATCTGCTGATAGTGTGCCGGGGGCACCGGCCGATAGGGCAGCCGGAATGGGTGGTCATCAGTTAAGTGAATACGATGGACAAAATCCTTTGCCTTGCCGCAGTCTAGTTTGTCTAGAGAAAACACATCTTGATAAGTCAACACAAGCTCAGCCAGTCTCTTTTTCCACGTATCTGACACTTCACAACCCTTGATGTCGATATCAGCTAAACCGCATTCTGTGAGCTGCTGCACAGGGTCGGCTACAGGATGTGGAGAGGTAGGTGAATGAGCCTTCTGGTTGCACTGCATGGCTTGAGTGAAAGACACATTTTCCACAGCAACACATGGAAAGAGCCATCTTGGCATTGCGCTTTAATGTCACAGGCATGTTTTAAAATTGAGCACTTTCAGTGGGACCCAGCAGTCACCCCACATTGGTGTTATGACTCGACCCACAAGGATGTTCTTCGGGGTGGAGCGGGCGGTTGAGGGCTCCACAATTACTGTGCTCCCCGGTGACACAGGAGCAGAGGGGGGCAACTTTCCCCACACCACATACTCTTGGTGAGGCAACAAGGTCACTGCTTGCCTCAATCTCACTGTTCCTATTTTGTCAGTTAAATCAGGACCCAACCATCTAGAAATGCAACTCAGTAACTGGAGGAACTGTTTACATTCTGGGCTTTCATTATAGGAAGTCATAAGCTCCCAGTATTTAGGGTCAAACTTCATCTTTTGAATGATGGGACGGAGCACAATGCTCCCAATGATGACTTCATCTCTCTGCCCAGGAACTAGGAGAGTAGGCACATTAAATTTCAGTCCATAAATTTCAACTTCCAGATCAGAAATGCACTTTGGTTGTGTGATAAGACCTCCACAGCCAACAAGCACGACGTTCTCAGGTACAGGCTGGGGATTCAGAGTAACACCTGCAGCTCTTAACTTGCACTCTGCTGTCTCACTTAGTGTTCATGTCATGCTTCCAAAATCGAGCATCCCCCTCAGAGTATACTTGCCACCTACAGACATTGTAGCATAAAACAATTCACTGGCTCCTTCAGCTCTCTGAGATCCCATAAGAGCCACCTGCGTCTTTTCGGGAAGCTTTTACAAGTGTTGACATAAATAGAGTGAGGATGTAGAGCATTTGTGAGGGTGTGATCAGTAATGCCCACGCTGCCCCTCTCTTCACGCAGGCCTTCTAGTTTAAACCAGAAACTGAGGAGGGAGGCACTGGCATGGCCGTATGTGAGGTAGTTCTCGGACAATCCCGTTTCATGTGGCCAGAGCCATGACAGTTGAGGTCACAGTCTGAACAATCTGCAGTGGGAATGGGTTGAGTGCTCACTAGAACCGCAAACTTTGCACTGGCTATGCTGAAAATTCTGAGGGCCATGGCGACGGTCAGACTGTTGCCGCCAATGATGGCTAGTCGTCAGAGATGCAGTGCACAAGGAAAGAACTTTATCAAACATCTCCACCATCTGCTGAGTAGCATGTCCAACTTCAGGCTGGGAAGAGGCAGGAGATGTTGATGGAGCACAGTGTGGAAGAGCTGCGGCTTGGGCAGAAGCAGGCTGTGGCTGACGTACTGGGGTTGAGCTCTCAGAGTGATCATGGGTAGCTAACACTTCACAAGTGTGGAAGGAATGAGATTCTGGTTCTACTGACACAGCGTGGACAGGTGTTGGAACATTATCTGTGGTGAGGGACTGAGGGCAAAGGGGAGGCTGACTCTGAGCATGAGCAAGGACACCACTGTTGTGTGTGAATCATAGTCCTCTTAATCTTTCCTAAATGACTATCTAGCTGCTTCTGTACATCAGCAGCGGTCCACTCCTCAGGAGACTTCACTTGAAATGACAGAGCAAGGGCAGGATCAGGGCAGTGATTAATGAACATCATGACAACCTCTGTTCCCGGGTCCTCCACACGTTTTCCCCGCCTCTTAAGACAGTCATCAGCCGCATCAATACATTTGTTCAGGCGGATCCAGTAATCCATCGCATTCTCATTTGCCCGTGGCAGTGTTAAAAAAAGTCTCTCATGGGGAGGGCGGAGAACGTTAGCTCACTGAAATTGTGCTTAAGAATTTCGAACGCTGCAGTAAACATCTCAGCGGCACTCAGTTCAGAGCGACAGCGAAGTGACACTTACTACATCTCTAGCTTTACCAGCTAACCTGGACATTACAATGTCAAACTTTTCCACAGGGGTCACACAGTTAACTCTTGTCAGATAACACCTCATCATATCTTCCCATTCATGAATTGAGAAGGCATCTGTATGATCACCCTTGAAGTATGGGGGAGCCTTGACATCAGACTGAACAACAACTCTCAGCTGGGATGAGTCATTGTGGCAACATTGTTGGGATTGGCTGTTAGCAGGCTGAGGCTGGGACTGATTTGGTTGGTGCATGGCAGTGAGATTAGCTGTTAATAGTGTCACTGATTTGTTTTGCTGGATCTGTAATCATGTCAGTGAGAGCTTCAGTCGAAACAACCTGACTGGGCTGAGTTTGTGCTTTGACAATGGGAGTGGAACTAGCTTCAGGGATAGGGGACTGGCTTATCACTGACTGGTCAACAGAACTCTCATAACCACTGGAGGTCACTGGTCTACCCCTGCCAAATGAAACAAACTGCTGACCCCTCCCCAGACTGAAGGTAACCTGACGTCCCACCTGACTACGCTCAGACATTGTATCAACATCAGCAACAAATGACATAATAAACAAAGTAAATGAATCAGGTAGTCAAAACAGTCTTAAACCGAACTGAGCATACAGAAACAATGAGGTAAGTCAATAAGCATAGAAAAATAAAAAGACTCAAAGAAAATTAACCTTCAAGTCAAGGTGCAGGGCATAATGTCCCATAGTAACGGAGCCGCAGGTGCTGGCTAACAGCGGCAGGGAGACGCGGAGCAGAGCAGCGGCAGCAGCAGCAGCAGAAGCAGAGTAGGCTTCAGACGTCTTTTCCGCTCATCTGCGACGTAACTGGTCGAACGGCATCAAGTATAACCGGTGAGCTTCTGCGTTGTGCTGGTTAGTGAGTTGCCGTGACACAGCGATGTCTTTTGGAGGAAAAGTCTCTGTTTATTCAATGTGACATGAATCAGGGGAAAAAAAAGAAAAGCCACCATGAAAACATGCCCACTCCAGTTCCTCTCTGACAGGAAACCATGCAAAAGGGGAGGGGTGTGGGAGCCAAAAGAATTTAAAGGGGCAGAAGAAAAAGGAAGGAGGGGCTATAATTTAAAAATAAATGCAGTAATTTTAGCAGCATGTCAGGTATGTGAACGCTTTTAACATATTTTGTGTAATTTAAAACATAGTTCAAGTTTTCTGGGTTACACCCAGGTGGAGCGCTGCTTTGGGCTGCAGGAAGGCAGGCGGGTGTCGGACGGGCCGACTCGGACCCGGCGGAATGAAACGCTGCTTTAGACTCCGAGAAAATCTACAATACACTCCTGTCCTGTGCAGTGATGCACATCGCTCGGACCGCTGGAGAGTTTTGATGCACAGTCAGAGGAGAAGATGCGGCCCCTACAGCCCCCACTGGGCTATACGGAGGAGACCGGAGCTGATCCATTTCTAATAAGTAATCAATACTTTAAAGTTGTATAAGTGCTCAGTCAGTAAACTGTCCCTTAGCTTTGCTAATGTAAGTTTCTGTCCCTGTCTGGGTCAGGCTCGGATCTGACCGGCATCCACCTGTCACTTGTTAGAGCGCAGCGGTTGGACTCCTGACGGAGGGGTGTGTGGGGAGGGGGTGAAACATCTTTTGGTGGTAAGTTTCATATTGGACCACCTTTTCTTGACCCATTGGCTAAAGAATTGTGATGTTGCTATCGGATGTGGGCTATTCCTGATCTTTCAGAAACCAGAATATTTACCTTAACCCGAATTTTGATGGCATGTAAACGTAGTTTTTAATGGTTGAGTTTGGGAGTGCAGATCTCTTGATCTTACAGTAATTCACCATTCTTACACAATTAAAGAAATCACCAGCGCGCCCGCTGAGTCTCGACATAATTTAAAAAGCAACAGAACATAAAGATGAGTGTCCATACTCATACAACCGCTTCCCTGATTTGTCTGCGGATCAGTGGCAGCGTATCCGCAGCAAAATTAACAAGGTTGAGGAGCCCCTAATAAATGGACCCTGAGCAACCGCATCTTGGATTTTCAGGGAGATGAAAACAAGAGATTTACCTCTAAGAGACTAAATCCCAAACGGCACCTAGGATTTTGTTTTAGTTTGTTTTTTTTAATCTTTTTTTCCACCTTAAATAAAAATGTAAAAACAGACTAGCGACTGTCTTCATTCTGCATTACAGGAAATTGATTGGGCATTTTACTTTGTGTTTGCATTGTTCGGCTACGCTGCAGTAAAAATAAAACAAACATTCAACAACATCCAACCACCTCTCCAAAGGCAAAACCAACAAGCCAATCGTTGCCCAGAAATGTGAACAGTTGAGTTTATTGCTTAATTCTAACACAATTCATGGCCAAAAAAATCTAATAGAAATGTTGAAGCTTTCATGATTCACTATAACACAGTTTTAAATGATGATTGAGTTTAAACCACATCTGAAAGCTATTAAAGGATAGTTTCTAGTGTTAACAGGAATAACATTATCATGTTTGTTTTCTATCTTTTAAACAAACAAAAAATGATCCTTGTCTGGGTTTCTGAGTGTTTCTCTAAGGGCACATTCAGAAACCATAGTCCGCGAGTCTCGGTCCGTTTGGGGACTCAGTCCGGTTGGGGGCGGGGGTGGTCTTCCGGACCGAGATCGTGTTCATGTTGCACTATTGCTAACGAGCCAAATGGGCAAAGAATGAGAATCTCAGGTGCCGCTGCTTTCGGATTCACCGTAGGCGAGGACAAGACGCACATACAAGAAGGTTCTCACAACTTCTGTTTCCTCCACAAAGCGACATTATTCTGTACGAGGAGCTGGATATGATGTCATCAGATCAAATATCGGTTAAAGCTTTTACTTCCTCGTAACTCCGCGTCTGCCCACGAGCTATCTTTATAAGTACTGCAGTCCCTCACGTGTGTTTATTGTCGTAGCGTTTACCCACGTTGTCCAACGTTTGACCCACAATGCCGATGCAATTTGTACTCCACTTCCTGTCTTTGGTTCGCTTGAATCGGACCGAGACCTGTGTTTGCAGGCGGTGTGAGTCCGGTTGTTTGTTCCAGATCAGAGTCCGTTTGCGCATTCACAACTCCCCTAACGAAGCGGACTTTCCGAGCAAACGGACTCTGATTCGAATCCAAAAAGCTTTGTGAATGCGCCCTAAGTTATTGCTTGCAGCAGGACACCAATCAGGCTCCAAATGTTGTGGCCCATTCACTCCCCATTGTTTTACAAATCAGGTAATCTGAATGTTGCAGCCATTGCAATCATTAATTAATCCAGGAGCTCCTTGAATGTTCTGTAGAGTCCATCCTCATGGAATAAGAGTCCTCAAGTCAAAAACTTCTGTTGATCAATTTTGTGAAGAATATTTCGATTTCTTAAGAATTGCCATATGACTTTTCATAACAATATGACTATGTGATTATTATACATATGATATACTGATATGTAGCTCATTAAACCTGCTAACAAATCTTTGAATAGAGTTTATATTTGTTAGTCAGTGTGAACAGAAATATAGTAATTCTGCTTTTAACAGACATTTCCATAAAAAATTTAAAAATTTACTGAAAACTAAAAATAAATAAATAAATACAATCAAAACACATTATTTTATTTTCCAAAAGCCTCTGAGAACATTATCTATCAGGAAAAAAGTTTGGCTGTTTTATTTCTATATGTGGATTTTACAGAGTTAAATAAAATGTATGTTCTTGTACTGTAATGTACAGTACTGAACAGTAGGTTACTTTTGGTTCTATGAATTTCCTCTCACTGCCAGAGGCTTTATGATAAATGCTGCCTCTGGTGGTATGTACTGTATTATGTGAAAGAAGCGCCACCTCCTGGTCATGTCCTGTATTTCATTAAATGGGTGGAGTACCAGTACAAGCTAGTCACGCCCAGGAGAAGGTGGGGGGTTACTCCAGGCGCTGGAAAGAGGCTGAAAGGCTGCTGACAGCCTCCCATCAGCCTCCCGTCAGCTGAATGGCCTCTGAATGGGATGGGAACTTCTACGTGGCTCCTACTGTATGGCTTCAGGGCACCACAATACTTTACTTTATTAATTTTGACTGGGAAATTTGACTGCATTTTACCCATCTCTAATTAACCAGAGAGCTGGGCTGCCAATTACAGCACCAAGGAAGCAGTTGGAGGGGGTTTAGGACCTTACTCAAGGGCCCAGTGGCTCACCTGAGTGCTGTGTAGGGGACTCAAACCTCGGTTTTCTAGCCCAACCACTAGGCTATCTACTTCCCCAATAAATGTAATCAGGATAAGTTTTATAACCTTTACAAAATGAAGAATGTTCACAGTTGCTGAATAACTAATAACACTAAGACAGAGGATTGTATGAAATAATATATCATTTATTTCCAGCAAATTGCAAAGTCCTGCAGTGAGAAAACCTTCCTCCTCCCTCACAAAAGGATGGCTATTACAAGACGAACACGCAAAGACTTCAGACCCAGCAAGACTGCATGTATTTACATCAGCTTTCTTTAAAGGCAGCAGAGCTGACAGGTGGACATTTCGAGTCAGCGGCTCGATCTCAACATGAGCCTCGGAAGCCTGAGGGTAGCTGTGATTCCCTGTGAGCCGACAGGCTCGAGGGTTCAAGGGTCCAGGTTAACAAGGCAGTAATTGGGTGATAAGTTTTAAAGGCTGGGTGTGTTAGATTTAGAAAAAGAATTTCTGGAATCAGAACAACCTCAATAAGGTTTGTAGTTGGGATCTTATTTCTGGTGCTTGATTTGATCCCAGACTTGCCAGATGAAGGCCCTGCTGAGGGGGTTTCAGCCCTTATTTCCACCGTCACATCATTTAAAGTCATTATTACATTACATTACACATCAGTCAACATTCTGTACATCTTATATTAATCAAAGCTAATTAAAGAGACGCTACTCTGTGGCAAACCTAAGTCCTGATTGGTTACTCTGAGTTGAGCTTGGCTCTGATAGGTTAAGGCCATTTTATGTCTTAGAAGTATTCATTCCTCGTTTTATGAGGAGGGACATCTGCATATGTGTAAAAACTGGTATTAGGCACTGTACCAGTCATTAACCTCGCCACCATCTACTGCAGCGAGTTCCAAAATCTTCTACTGGCCTTTTGTAAAGAAAAAAAGAAGGGAAAAAAGGAAATTGACAACACCATGGTGAAAATTGACTGAGCCAAAATGAAATGACAAAATAAACAACCTTATATATAGAATAAATATAGTATGTACAATTTGCTCTGTGTGCTTCTAAAAATAAATAGACTTAGCAGTACTTGCCCCCTTATAGAAGTATTCACAACTTTCCATGGATGGAGAGGCAGAACGCTGGCACCTGGTCAGTAAGTGTGGAGGATACAGAGTGGAAGGGAACAGATGGATGGATGCAAGTTTCAGAAAAGCCAAGGACAAGTTGAGAGTAATCCCTCTGGATGGACAATCACGGGTTCGAATCCAGAGCACAGTAACACAGAGGCTGTTCAGTCCAGTAAGCCCCTGCAGTCCCCTCTGGTGGCGGCTCTGCAGACTACAGTACTGTGTTGCATTTGACTCGTGCAGAAAAGTTGCTTCATGTTTACACTGGTTGCTTTTCCTTGATGAAATTCATGATGCAACACAATAATCTCAAAGAGTTAAAAAGATTACAGAGAAGGAGGAAAGGAATACAAAAATCAAATATTTAACAAAAATGCCGCTTTAAAAATTTTTTAAGACCAAAACAAGATGTTTAACAATCAAAACAATCAAGTTTTGCACATTCACACTATGTGCCCTGCACATGCATTCTGCTGGCCCCCTTTAAAGACAGAGAAGTGGCGTATTAGTGGAGCAACTCATGCAGGTCTCTCCTGGGCCAACGTTTGAGCTGAGTACAGTTGGTCATGTTGGCTCACGACAACCTTACCATCATCTTCCTCAAAAAGCAGCAAAATCAGCTGATCTGATGGTACAGTGTGTGTAAATATGTGTGTGTGTGTGTGTGTGTGTGGTGGGACATATGCAAAAGGTAAATGTTTTAACCTTTAAGTTAACCTCATCCATCAGCTCAGGTTTCTTCCCGATTAGAGATCATTATCATAACTCATAATTGTGTGATAAGAAGAGAAAAATAAAGCTAACACTAACGTAATTGGAAGATGATGAAGGAAAAAACCTAGAATAAATTAAATTTGCCTGAAAAGCCATAAACACCAGAAGCTAAATGCATCTGTCCTCAGGAAACAGGTGGTGGGAGCTAAGTGGCTAACTTACTGTGCACTTTTGAGCATAGGCTATCAAAGCTTCGCTAATGCGCTAAATTTAATTAGTTCCTTGTACAGCTAATACTGTCAAGATGGTTTGTGCTTTGTCAGCTGTTATGTCAAAATTAATCATTCTTTCTTCAAAGGAAAAAAAAAACATGTTGCTAATGGGTTATGGGATTTACAAACCAACTGCTTTAGCTCAAAGAACTAGCCGTTGCTAACCAAGTAACAGCTCAATACAGTTCACCAAAAAGATGGAAGTGTTTATAATCTCATATTGTGATGGAATTTCTCGCAGCAGGATGATGAATTAATCTGAATGGTGTTGCACATCAGATGAGTTGTTAGCTAGCTCCACTCTTAGATCTATGCACCCAAAATTAGAGCTGTTAGCTAAGTTTACATAGTCAGATTTTCCTTCCCTAAAGCTAACTGAAGAATTTCCTTGGGAGTGAACTGTTTTAGCCCTGATGCAGCCGTTCCAAACACTGGAACTGAAAATGTTGATATTATCGGGCTCTCAGACAGCTTAAAGATTTTATGACTAATTTATTTTGGTGACTGGATCTATAGGCTGGTACAAATACTTATGCTGCATTCCATTTGAACTCAGAAATTCCCAGTTCTGAGTAGGAAGTTTCAACTGGAACACCTCTCCCTCGGTGGGGTTTCCCACTCGGAAAGTCAGACAATCCTGCAACATCCGAGTCCAAATTTAAAGGTGGCCGCACCCAGTGTTAGCAGTCAGGTTAGCAGTTGTAGAAGCTTCTGTAATGTTACATTTATTTGCACTTCTGACTATTTTTTGTTGCATTAAATCTGTCATACACATGGTATTGTTTGATATAGATGTAGGGGGAAGCTGCTGTGGTGTAATTCACATTGTTCTAAATGCTAAATGCTGCAACTGAAAATGATTATGTGATACAGCTCTCAGACGGCTTAAAGGTTCAATGACTAATTTATTTTGGTGACTGGATCTACAGGCCAGTACCAACACTTAGCCACAACACGATGTGAGCTAACAGCAACCAACAATATCCACATAAAATACCAGCTATCTCTAGCATTCATCTGGTCTAGATAAGGCACCTGGACACATTTAACCCCTGTATCTGAACACAGAGCCGTTAGCCTGGTTGAATTGTGCACATTAGCGCTGTGCAGGTTGTTGAGCATCTCAACCATCTGGCTTGTGAAACACAAAAACCAGCCAGCTCCAGTGGCAATTTGGAGAGTGAACCAATGCTATTCTCACCTGGAAGCGTCGGCTATTTGTCTATTAGCGAGCTGTCTGCAGCACTGATGAACTCTGGCCAGACAGTCCAAAAGTTTAATGTGTGCTTAATTTTTTCCTAATACATTGTAAAAGTGGGGTAAAGGGAGCATAAGTAGTGACAAAATATATATTTTGCTCCAGTCCCCGGAAGTTGCCCCCCCATCTTGTTTCCTACTGACACAAAGCCAAAACAAACTGCATTCTGCTAGAACAGGAATGAGATTAGACTCAACTTGACGACTGCTCGGCAGATGGGGCGTAGCACTTGCTGATTAAGCATTCCAGATTCGTTTGGATACATTTCTCTCACTTTTCTTCTTGCAGCTTCAAGTGTTAAGAGCCAGACTTTAAGAACAGAGGGGCTAATGTCCCCATTGAAAATAATGAGGACCTGCCATGTACACAAACAGATATTGAATCATATCAACTGGATATTTGCAAACAATAACAATCATTGTCAAAAACAATAACAGAAGTGGTAGGACTCGGTTATTAAGGAAGATAAAGAGGGAGTAGTAGAGTCTGTGGTTCTGGATTCATCACAGGTGGGAATTTGTTGTGAGGTTGAGGTGAAGATCTCTCTGTCTCCATGGTAACAGAAAGACAAGGACTCCTGGAGCTGCTCCTATGTCAACAGTACAACAATTTCCTGATAACCCTGAAGATGATGTGATACCATGATCCAGAGCCCTGTAGGAGTTTAGCCCTTCAATGTTTGCTGTCTAGGTGCAGGGGACGCTCCTCACCGTCCATGCATAGTCGCTTCCAGTATGCGAAAGTTGCTGCATTTTGCTTTTTTGTGTGTGCATTTATGTGCTCAGTTGCCCGCATTGGTGTCTCTGTCACCAATGAACCAGCGCATATGGAAGCAGAGTGCAAGGAAGCCGGTCCCCAGCAGGTCCCCCAGGGCCGTCAGGTACGGGATGGAGAAGTTGTCAGGGTCCATGCCTCGGCCCCACATCCAGTGAACCATCCAGTCTGCCAGGTAGAGGAGGATCATGACCTGTGGTGGGACGAAGCAGAAGCAATTACGACTCTGGAAGCAAATTCAACCAAAATCACACAACTTGTGGATCAATAAAGTATCTTTGATTTGATTTGATTGGCATGTATACCTGCAGCAGTGCAGCTACCAGGTAGAAGGAGATGAAGATGGGTGTCAGCGTGGTGTGCCCCCCCCTCAGGGAGTTGATGGTGTAGAGAAAGACGAGGTGGCCCGGTGCAACCAGGAGGAAGAGGACACGTGCCGAACGAGAGTTCACAGCTGGAAGAGAGAGGAGGTGAAGAGATGGTTAAGATATTTCTGGGATTGTTGCCGAGCTCATCAGGACAGAGACGGGAACTTAAGGCAGGGTCACACTTGGCATGATCGGTTTAATCCCGTTTCAACTCACCGGATGTCAAAAGTCTCGTACAAACGGCCTCAGGTCACACTTGCAAAGTTGGAAAGGTGCCATTGTGCCTCCACGTCATGTGACTGCGTTTGTGTTGGTGACAGTGCCAGCTTCACTCCAGTCCAATGGGTGGCGCTAATAGTCATTTGAGTTGTTTAAAATAACCCTTTTGTACCTTCACAGTTTTCTCACAATTGCCTGATGGCGAGCTCGTGTTAGCTGCTTAGCTAAAGACTGCAAGAAGAGCTGCTTATCATGCTTTTGAAGACATGTTGTTTTTCCTCTTCTTTGCATTTTGAGCGGGGGCAGAGCTTCTACATAGGTGACGTCATTACGTCTTCATCACATGGGTGAATAACGCAGTCGTTCCGTGCCAGCAACCATTGCAGACCACCTCCAGAGGTGGGCCTGGGCACCGTGGCACAGCCATCGGTCACACTGTAGTTTAAATGTGAAACACGTTACCACTCCGCTGTTTGTACCCAGGATATACTCCAACCGTGCCAAAGAAGTCGATTAGACATTTCATCTAAGTTTAGACCGAAATTCACCCGACTATGATTGGTCTATATTTTAGCCCGAATATAGACGTTATAGTTTAAATGATGGCCAAATGTTGGATCAAAACATTTGGCCATCATTGATCAATGTACAGTGTAGTTTAGAATTAGTCTAAGCTAGTCTAAGCTTAGACGGCTAAAAAACTTAAATTTTTAGACCAGTGGCAGACCAATTTTAGCCTAGATGTCAAAGGATGATTAGACATCAATTAGGTGTCTTTTAAAAAAAATGCTCAGTGGGATGGTTGGGGTGAGGCATTAAAGGAAATAAGAGATCAGAGTACAAATATGTAGAAGGACATCTTAATCCTCCAACAAAGGAGAGCCTGTGAGTTGAGGATATTTGTGTCTGTGAGTCAGAATAGACCTCTGGTTTGATTCTTTGTGATTATTTTGTGCTCATTATGAGTTGATTTGTCCCTGCCTGTTGTCATTTTCAGCTCTTTTTTTTTAAGTATCTTTGATTTTAATTGAAAGTTAGCTATTAGACAACACAACCATCTCGAGGTTTTCTAGAGAATGGTCTGAAGAAGAGAAAATATCCAGTGAGCAGCAGCTTTTGGACCAGAATGTCTGGTTGATGTCAGAGGAGAATGGCAGACTGGTTAGATGATAGAAAGACAATGGGAAGTCAAATAAGCACTGGTTCCAACCAGATGGGATCACAATTTGGTTCTGGCTTTCAAGGATAACATTTCTTTTTTTTTCAACCTGGACCTTATTTTTAGGAGTTTATATGTGCATTTAATCACCAGTAAAGTTTCGGTATCACCTTGACTCCTACCAAAGACATTGCACTGAGTCGCACTTTGGCGTACATCCATATAATGGGAGAGACGGGGCAGCCTCTCTATAAGACATTATCTGCAGCAAAACTCCTTCATTTTATCAATACTTTAAGTAGAATGAAGGAATGAATGAGTGCTATTGTCCTGTGAGTTCAGAGTTTCGCAAATTGTGTTGTTTTTGTTGTCAGGGTAACGAGCTGCTCTTCTCAGCTGTACTACGGAGCACGTCTCAGGGGCGCGCACGGCCCTGAAAAGTATGGAGAACACCCTGACAACTAACAGGGCCCAGTTGTTCAAAACTGGGTTATTTTTTAACCAGCTGTTAAATACATTTAGCCGACCGTTAACTTTAACAGTCCGGTTATGTTGTTGTTCAAAACTCCGTTAATTTTAACCGTGTGTTATCTAAACGTTAAAGTTAACACACCTAAGGACCGCCGCTAAAGTTTTAACGGTGCGGTTATATCTCATTATGCCGTTTGTTGCTAACGCTGCGTTCATGATGCCGGTTCAGAGAAGGAAGGACGGCGGTTATTGCGGCTTTGATTTTGACATCGGGGATTATTCTAACGAGGAGCTGCGCACCACTTCGGGAAAGAATGCATATATGTAATCCTTTGCGAGTCGATTTGGAGCGTGCAGCGAACTGTGGACACGACGGACTCACTATTTAGAAAGATTAATATCTTCTATGGTCTGAATGACATTTTCTTCATCAGCAGAGAAATTTCTGCCTCTTTTTCCTTGAAGTGAAAGGGATCGTTTGCTTATCAATACTTTCTGTGTCCCGTGTGTTCTGTTACTGAGGGTTTGCTGTGCTGTGAGGCCGGATGAGCTGGGGGGCGGCGCAGGAGTGTGAAGAGAATGGGGAAGGATGGAGAGACTGGGGGATGAGGAAGAGTGTGTTGTGGCTGACAGCAGCTCTGTTCACGGTGGGAAAATAAAGTGAGAGTCGGCCCCCCGTGTCTTCCTCACAGCAATAAGGAGACACAGACGTACAACATTACTTTTTGCAATACCAGAAGTAAACAAAATGGGGAATTGTGGGATACATTGGTGCTAACCAGTGGTGCTAACCCTATGGTTAACTTTGACGGTGCCATTAGCTGACTTCATGACTAACCATGCTTTGAACAACGCATATTTAACAGTCGGTTAGCTAACGGCAGGTTAAGGATTTAACGGACCGTTAGGGGTTAACCAGTGGTTAAAATAACTGAGAATTGAACAACCGGGCCCAGAAAGCTAAATCTGGACTCACAGGACAATAGTACTTGTTTGTTTATTCATTCTCCTTAAAGTATTGATGAAATGAAGGAGTTTTACTGCAGATAATGCCTCATGTAGAGGCTGCCCCGTCTCCCGTTATATGGATGTACGCTGAAGGGCGACTCTACGTAATACCTTCTGAAGTAGTCAAAGTGATGCAGAAATTTTACAGTGAGTAAATGCACATATAAAACCCTAGAAATAAGGTCCAGGTTGAAAAAAAAAGTTATCCTTTAATTGTAATTTAGTTGTGCACATTTTGTTGGGACACATGAGCACTAAAAAAAGTCACTGGGCTGTAATTGGTTAACAGGCTCAAATTTCTTTTGGAAAAGTTGTTTTGTTCTTTGGTTTTAACAAAGATTGCAAAAATCAGTTCATGCTCTTCTAAAGATAGCGTGATGTAACTGAAGTACTTTCCTTGTGTGTATTTATGATTCTTTTGCATTACAGGGAAAGATGAAGCAGCCGCTATCACATTAGCCAAATTATGATTCTGAAATTTGTTTTCAGTTCAGAATTTAATACTTGGTGACTTCATAGTACAGTCAGTTTAGGTAGATGAAATGCACAATTGTCTATCTACAGTAATAGATCATTTAGGATGGTCAAGGCATCTGTTGCTTTGATAGAGTGCAGGTTAAATCCTAAAAATGCTACAACTGCACCACCTGCTGGCAGACAACGACAACTGCATTCGGGATTATTTAGGCCTCGTGAATTACAGTCGCCCTCGAAATTATTCATACCCTCCAACTAAAGAAAAGGCTGAATTGACAATATTAATTCAACTAAGAAACTAAAGAAACTAGTAATGAACAAAAATTTACAAAATTATAATTTAGAAAAATAAAATATTGCCTTTGAATTGTGGTTGGAAAAAATAATAATAAAAGAAACAAACAAAACTGTATCAGACATAATAGAGCACCTTTTCAATGAACAGTGAACCAACATACCTGTCAACAGGTGTAGAAGTCTTTTTGAACATGAGAGAAAACACCTGATTGCAGTGATTGTTTCAAAGTGTTGCTCAACAACATTTTAGTTTCAGAGCCCCATCATGCTTGTGTACTTGTTTTATATTGTGTTTGTTTTAAATATTTCTTTCGAACCACAAAATCAATGTAATGATTTTCATCGAATTTTTTATTTATTATTACTTTTGTCAATTTCAACTCATTTCACAGACAGCTGATATTTTTCCTTCTTTAATTTGAGGGTACGAATAATTTTGAGGATGACTGTATGCAAGTATTCTCCTTCAAGACATGTTATGATTTATGAAAACAGACATTTTCAACTCCTTCCTGAAACAGAACTAGGGAAAACTAAGGTGACCACAGCTCAGGATTTGAGTTGTCAGCTGTTTGCTGCAGAGCTCTGCTTCCTGTTGGGTCACCTGCATCATGTGAAGAAGAGCAGCAGGAAGTGGTGCAGAGCTGCTTTATTCAGAGAATAAACATCGCTTCCACTTCTGGCTCTTTTCTTTTCAAATCCAATGTAAAACCAAAAGAATTTCACTCATGAATAAGTAGCAAAACATAACGGTGCACGATTCACGTGCACAGTGCATGCCGTCCTGACTGACATCCTGACAGTGTTTTCATGAGACAAGGCGTGTCCAGAAACAGCGCAACATTCCACAGCTGCCCAGTGACTTACTGGAGCCGAAAAAGGAGGTGCAGGGTGTGGGGCACTTCCTCGGGGTGTGGTTTGGGTCCCCCATGGGTAGACCGTTCATGTGGAGATAGGTGGAGATTCGACTGGCCTGAACCGCCACCAGGTTCCCTCCCACGCCTGGTACACACACACACACACGAAATACGGAAGCACAGCATTAGTAACAGAAACAAAAACATTTCTGTATATTTGAGTTGATGAAGAGCTCGAAATAAACAGTACTATGTCTCCTCACCGTTGATGACGGGAGTGAAAACGGCCATGCCAGCAAAGTTTGGGTTGGTGACGGTCTTGTCCAGAATCAGACCTCCGACACTGGAAAATAGAACAACTGTGTCTTTTACTGGTTTATATTTGGTTTCTAATGTCCAAAACAAAACAGTGTGTGAGGTGAGATGTTTTACACGTAAACATTAATACGTAGACGCCCCATCCGATGCAGCCAGCCGCTAGGCCAACGTGCCGATAGGGTGGCCATCTTGGGTCAGACCGTAGTTCAGACAGCTGCTGTCAGAATGAATTGGAGGCTCCTCAGATATAATTTTAATCATGCAAGACAAGTCAAAGGTAAAATAAAATTTCACATTAAAGGTATAGTCCGAAGTTCCCCCCATAAAAAATAAACGTTAGACTTGAGCAAGTGAAATCCAACTCAACCCCGCCTTTGGGCCTCTACTCCCGTGCCGTGGTGCGCTTGAACCATAGACTGTATATAATTACTGGACGTAGCTTCCGGTCTCTTCTGAATAGAGAAATGTGAAGCCAGGTGGGCGTGTCTTACCGTCGCCATCTTGCCGTGTCACGTACGTCGTCACTCCAGGAAAATACTTAAATGGGCACAGCGCGGCCGCGGGGCAAATGATTGACAGCTGACGTACTGTGGGCTAAACGCTAACTGAGCTAACACGAAACTAAGAGGAGCTAACAAAGATAAGCCCCCTAAGCGGCATGGTTAAGGTAAGACATGCTTAGACTTGCAATTCGCTGACTAAACACCGCCGTTGTGCGACTCTGTAACAAACTGAGACCTTATTAAGAGCAAAGAAGGAGCTAACTAGGAGCCTCCGGTCGGCAGGCGGAGCTTCCGGTCTGCCGCATGTCAATCATAAGGACACGCCCTTAATTATGTGTAATTTGAAGAATAAATAACATTTAAACGAATGAGTTATAAAAAAATTCACCCCCCTCACAGTTGACATGAAGGTAAACTTGACCTAATAAACCTAAAATGGTTTTTTGAACCGGGCTGTAAACCTGTTTATTTCTGCTGTGAAGTTGGCGTTTTTAACATGGGAGTCTATGGGGATTTGCTCGCTCTTGGAGCCAGCCCCTAGCGGATGAAGGGAGGATTACACTATTTGCAACGCGGAAGCGAGCTTCACTGTTCTGAGGCGGAGTTTGCCCCTTGGCTTGAACGCATCTCTCTCCCCCCCTGCCTGTAATTCGCTCTTTTGTATTGTTTTGTTCTGGTCGGGACGTTTCTGGGTGGAGATTTCTGTTTTTTATTTTTGACGCTGAGCGGGAATAAGCTCATGATTGGAGCAGACGCCAGTCACTCGAACTCTCGAAGGAAAAAGAAAGAAAGAAGGAAAACACCATGGATGCACCGAAGAAAAGGTAAGAGCTTCAGATAATGCAGTTTGGAAAACCAGGTTAATCATAGTTTGGCTTTTACCTGCTTCTGAGCTCTGAAGGAGAAGCTTGAAGCTGAATAGGCTGAAAAACGAGGCGGCCATTAGCCTGAGAGGGAGGAGTGCTAAGTTTGAATACTGCTGTTTGCAAACAGAAACGTTGGAGGGGCTTCGGACTCTACCTTTAAGCACTTAACATTGCTCTACCATTTGAATAACCAAGACAAACTGGAAAAGAAAAAAAACTTTATTTGGATAACATTTGTTTATTTAGAATCGAAACAATTTCAACTCAATTAAATAAGGTCAAATTTCATTCACTTAGTTCAAACTGGAGTCAGAGTTATGGAATCACTGGTGTTTTAGCCTTTATTTAAAGTTCTGACATTGGAGTTTTTTGTAATGACTTTTTTTTCCTCTTCTCTTTTTAATGCGCTTACTCTTCTTTTGTATCACTATGGATCCATGTCCATCCTTCACAAAGTTTAGAATGAATGAATTATTAGTTAATCAATTTTTAATTAAATAATTAACATTATTGAATGAATGAATATTAATAGATTAATTAATGACATATTAATAAATAATTAATTAATGGACTGGTTGATACATTAATGACTCAACGGTTGAATAATGAATGAATGGATGAATGAATGACTGAATGAATTAAAGAATTAACTTAATCATTAATTGATTTAATAATTAATCAATGAATGTATTAATTGATTAATTAAACCTTAATTTCGTGTTAGGCTGGCCGGATTACACTGACACAACGCAATAAAAGAATAAATAAAAGACACACACCTAATTATATATATATATATATATATATATATATATATATATATATATATATATATATATATATATATATATATATATATCACAATAAAATCACAAGATATCTGGTTTATGTTCTTTTTCTATTTGAACAAAACTCTCATTTTGAGATGCTTTGCAGGTTTGCTCCTGTCAATAAAAAATCTAAATGTTAACGTAGAGTTTTACAATTGTTCGAATTCAATCAAATAGTCCTGTGCAGCCCCTAAAAGGGTGTCGTTTGCAGTCAGACAATTTATCTGGAAACTGGTTGAAAATTGACTGGATTAAGCAGGTCTGAACATGAGAAACACCACTTCCCTCAAGAGGCAAGTATTCACTCTGACAGCAACTTGGTCTGATCCAAGATGGCTGCTCTGTCGGCATGCCTCTCACCCGTGAATGTGGGGCCTGTCGATGTCTATGGTTCTCCATGTCCAGGTGACCGGATTCCAGGTAAAAAGGCCCCTACCTGCTGATGGCCATGGCGATGATAACCGGCTCCCAGCCAGAATAGAGGACCTCTCTGGTGGACGGGATCTTCCTGGCTATCAGCACCCACAGGGGGCACATGGCCACGAACGCTGCACACACCAGGGGGTTTGCGTAGTCGTTGTAGTCTGAGTGAGACAGATGTATGAAACCAGCTAAATGCAATGTTTTTAAATCCCTTTCTTTCATATTTCTGTATTTTACATTTACATATTTTGTTTTGAATTTTTAATCTTTTTTAACAAATTTGGTCTTTTATTTAACTTTGTGTGACTTTATTTGGTAACAACTTTTAATTGTGGCAAAAGTACCTTAGACTTGAACAAAATCCAAATTATGTTACAAACATCATGAAAACATGATGTTATACTAACTTGTAAAACAGAGGAGCACTGAGCGATGAGAACTGATTTGGTTGACGGTTAAGTTCCTCTTTTATCCTCTAGATGGCAGCACTACAGCTCTGTTGGCACAACAGGAGCCAGCAGAGAGCTACAAGTCCCATAAAGCAGCCGTGTTTGTGTGTCTGAGCCAAAATATCCCAAATAAGCTCAATATAGGAGTGTGATGTTTTTAAAGTGAAGCTGTATAGACTGCAGGAGTTACAGGATGAGAGCGCTCTGTCTGTTTGTCTGTCCGTGGCGTGGAGCTGAGGGAACCATGGGGAGCTGGGTGTGTCTCTGGTGAAAATACTACCACAGACCCAACAATACAGCCACATAGCTGTGGAGCTTCTCGCCCTCAAACAGTGAGATGAGGTGTGGGAGGCTTTCATCCTTATTTACTAAGTCAGAAGCGGACGTTCCACACATGCTGCTCCCTTTTCTGACTTCAAAGGTGTTGAAGGCTTTTGAAGTTGTGTAAATGATCGTGATTGGACTAAATTACAGGTGTAAATCATATTGAAATGATTCTGGTTTTGACTCAGAGCTGTATGCAGTCACTATCAAGAAGTTCAGTTTAAGACATGTTCATGTGATCACAGTCATTCAAATGGGAGATTAGCAATTGCGGGAAACATTTTTACAACTCATGGCTGTGTCTTATAAAACATTCCTTAAAGGATAACTTTCTTTTTTTATTTTTCAACCTTATTCCTGGGACTTTATATGTGCATTTACACACCAGTAAAATTTCTGTATCACTTTGACTCCTTTGGAAGATATTAAGTTGAGTCGCTCTTTGGCATACATCCATAGACAGGGATGAGAAGAGAGATTTAGCTTTCCATTAGTTATCCGGGTGTTCACTTTTCTGGGCCGCGTGACCCCAATGCGCACCTCATATTACAGCTGAGAAGAGCAGTTGGTTACCCAGACAACAGCAACAAAAAAAAAAGAAAATTCGCGAAATTCTGAACTCACAGGATACTATTACTTGTTTTTTCGTTCAATGAAGAAGTTTTGCTGCTGATCATGTCTTATATAGAGGCTCCATCATCTCTCTCATTATATGGATGTACGCCGAAGGGCGACTCAACGTAATATCTTTCGAAGGAGTCAAAGTGATACAGAAATTTTACCGGTGAGTAAATGCATGTATAAACTCATCTGGAATCACAGTACAGGTACGATGAAGATGGATGCTAGCTAAGGTGCTGGTAGGGGGCGCGTCACTGAGAAAACTGCTGAGTTAGAAAAAATTCACCGCCTAACAGTTGACATGTGGATAAAATTGACCTATTAAACCTAAAATGATGTTTGTACCAGGCTGTAAACATGTTTATTTCAACTGTAAACATATTTATTCCTGCAGTAAACATGTTAATTTCAACTGTAAGCATATTTATTCCTGCAGTAAACATGTTCATTTCAACTGTAAGCATATTTATTCCTGCAGTAAACATGTTTATTTCTGCTTTGAAGTTGGTCTTTTTAACATGGGAGTCTACGGGGATTTACTCTGTTTTGTAGCCCCTAGTGGGTGAAGAAAGGACTACAATTATTAAACTTAACTTAATTATTAAACACTTTTCCAGTGGAGTTTGCCCCTTGGCTACACCCTACATTTGATATTTTAAGATTGGACGTTATGAGCGTTGCTTTTTCAGTGGACCTCAGGTGGGTCGGGTTGGGTTCGGGCTTAATCTCAATCATTCTACCAGGACTCGGACTGATTTCAGGTGGGCTCCGGTCTTGTTGGGTCTTACTTTTAAGGCTTAACCCTGCAAGGAAGTTAAATGTATGAAACCATTATATTGTGATAGCATATAACAATCAGCACAGGGGCATCACCCTGGCATTCCCTTTAAGCGTTTGTGCTGGACACATCTACCCAACTACTGCCAACCAACGCTGTGCTGCCATGTTCTTTTTAGAGAGAAGATGCTTTTTCTTGCAGTCATTCCAGACAAGCCATACTGATTCAGTCTTTTTAATGGGAAGGTCATGAACTTTAGCATTTAACATGCATACTGAGGCCTGGAGAGTCTGAGATGGAGATCTTGGGTCTGCTTTGGACTGAACTTGCTGGGACTTCCACTCTTGGAAGACTGGCCTCTGTCTTAAATGTTTTCCAATCATGAATAATCTTTCTGTCTGTAAAATGATGGACTCCTGATAGTTAAGAAATTACCTTATGACCCTCCCAGACTGATGGGCAGTAACTGCTGCTTTTCTAAAATAGTTTCTGATGTTTTTCCTCCTTGGCATTGTGGTAACACACGTGAATGCTGCAAGGCAGCAAACCCTCAATGCAAGCTATTTTATGTTTACACTCAATGTGCATTCCATACTTCTCATTCAGTCAAAAAATATCTACTCATCAGCGTCACTGTACATCAGTTTTAGCAAAGCTACATTCAGGTGACAGGCATTACCTAACTCCTTGTAGAGCCCCGTTGAGATGCCTGCCAGCAGGGACAGGGTGATCAGGTCTCCGAGGCTAGCAGCGATGGGTGTGGCCACGTTGTCGGGGTTGATGCCAACTTTTCTGGAAGCGATGATCACACCGATCATGATGAGACCTGGGAGATTTTCAAGTCAGAGTCTTTAAAACACAGAAGACATCAAGAGTAAAGTGTGTGTGAACTTGATGCCCTCTAGGTTATATTCTAACGCTTGGTCACTATTAGCTGTTTTCCACTGGTACCACCTTGGCTCAACCCCACTCGGTTTGTAGGGTTTTCTGAGGGGACACCTTTTAGCACCTACTTGGCCTGTGATGTCTGCAGACTACAGCTGTGTCTCATGTTGTAGTACTACATAGGCTACGAAGTCCACGCACTCCGAAGCAGCCTTATGAAACGGTATGCTGCTAAGATGGGACATACTAGCCAATGAGAATTTCCCATAGTGCTCCATCCTGTTGCCTAGCAACTGCAGACTCCACAGCTATGTAGTGACAGTATTCTTTCCACTTATTCTTATACTCTTGCTTATTCTTTCAGATACGTTGTACAAACTAAATTGGAACCGGGCATTTTATGCCTTTTCATTTATCTGTCATTACCTGAACATTAACATCCCATTAACCGCTTGTTAACACCTGAATAATGTCAAATGCATTTTCTGAGGCAAAAACTCTCTTTTAAGCTTGACTGCATATTTTCAAATTTACCGGGAGACTCTGTTGTTTCTAATTTAATGCTTAAAAATCCACAAATATATCTAAATATTACATTATTTTTGGACCACCATACTACAACCACCCTACTCACATACTACAGTAAGTTGTGCTGTCAATTGCCACCCCTTTCATGCTCAGGAATTTATCTTTTATGAGTATGAACCCAGTTAGTATAAACTGGCTACTGTGGATTTGTTTTAATTGGATCACAAGCAATTGATTGTCCAATAAGTTTGTTGTGAATTTACTGATGTAAAAACAAAGTTGAATTAAGTTGAATTGTAATGAAAAACATCCCAAACTGCATAGAGTTGAGTTGATTCCAGCTGAGTAGGAACTAGTGGAAAAGAGGCTTCTAAAGGTTTCTTTGGTTTTTTCATTTTCACCAGAATGTTTGCAGGATCAATAACTTTCAACTGTAATAATCTAATGAGAGTCTCGCATTTTCATTGATGTGGTTTCTTAGTTAATTATCCCACTCTACCTGTAAAAATTAGTTAAAAGATGCCTTTCCTTTTTTTCAGCCTGGACCTTATTTCTAGGAATATACACGTGCATTTACTCATCGGTAAAGTTTCTGCATCACTTTTACTCCTTGGGCAGATATTACGTCACCCTCTGGTGTGCATCCAGTAAAATGGCAGAGACGGGGCAGCCTCTATACAAGACATCTGCAGTAAAACTCCTTTATTTCATCAATGCTTTAAGTAGAATAAACGAATGAATAAGTACTGTTGTCCTGTGAGTTCAGAGTTTCACAAATTGTGTTTTTGTTGTTGTCTGGGTTGCAGCTGCTCTTCTCAGCTGTACTACGGAAGCAAGCATCGTGAATGCGCGGCCCCGAAAAGATAGTTGGATACTTTAATGACCCTTTTCAGGAAATTACACTGTTGTGGCAGCTTATACAAAACAAACAAACATAATCCCAGGGGGGATTAGTGTGTGTAGACCACCCTGATAACTAACAGAAAGCTAAATATGGACTCACGGGATAATAGTATTCATTCGTTTGTTCGTTCACTCTACTCAAAGTATTGGTGAAAATCAAGGGGCTTTACTGCAGACAATGTCTTCTATAATGACTGCCCCGTCTCCGCCATTATACTAGAAGTACACGAAGGGCGACTCAATGAAATATCTTCCGAAGGACTCAAAGTGATGCAGAAACTTTACCAGTGAGTAAATGCACGTATAAACCTCTAGAAAAAAAGAAAGTTATCCTTTAATTACCAATTGAAGTCCTATCAAACACCTATTAGTCCCTAAAAAACTGCACTGTGCTTTTCAAAATTGCACATTGCAAAACAATAAACCAAAAAGAATAACTCATGTTTGCTCACTGCTTCCTGGCTTTTTTTTTTAGCATCTGCTTGCTAGCAGACAAGCCCAGACTAGCGATTAGCGCTAGCGATTAGTGCATAGTTGCTTCATCCTCTCTGAGTTTAGCTGTTCTCAGGCTTTCTAACTTTAGCCTGAACACTACATATTTGAAACCCTGATCAGTTGCTGTTACACCATAAATGGGGCTAGCTTCCTGTTTGGCGCCGTACCCAGAAGCAGAGAGGCAATGAAGGCGGTGGCCACGCTTGAGGCGCACAGCAGCACTGCATGGCCCAGCCTGAAGTGTCCCTCTGGGATCCAACCAAAGATCACAGCAGCTATGGAAGCCAGGAACCCCACCACCGTGGCCTGGACCTAGACAAACACACACACACACACACACACACACACACACACACACACACACACACACACACACACACAAAAACTCACATTAAAATGTTCCATGTAGCTATCAGTTACAGCTAACATGTACACCAGGTGATCCTGTTACAGTCTCCGATTAATCAGCCAGCACAAACTTGAACTTTACATGGTATTCATATATATATATACATATATACTACATAAAGTCACACTATATCCTACACTGTCCCTGAACACATCACTCCAATCGCCACAACTATTCAATTACTGCAATAAGTAATAGATGAACTAAATCAGTGGCTCCAAATAAACCAAAGCACCTGTTTGTCCCTGACTGAGTTCACACTGACCTCTAATATGAGGTTAAGTTTAAAGTGTTCCTGGAAATATGGAGTCTAAATATTACATAACCACGTCTACATCAAATGCCACACCATGAAATGGAGCTTGCTTCCCATTAGGATGAAGAAGAGTTTATATTCCAGAAGGAATGTTGACTGCATTGATCGATAAAATCCATCGCATTTGTATCCTTGTTCACTTTACGGCAACATGCAGTAAAATAAATATAAATAACTAAGAGGAAATCATGATGCATGGCTGCAGAGTCCAATAACATTGAAGCACCAAGGTGCAGGATTTAGATCGTGGTGAAGTTTTACAATGGCCGAGTAGAAGTGTGAAATACCCATTCTTGAAACAAGGTTTGGTTTGTTGAGTAACATGGGAGCGCTACCTGCTGAAACTGAGAGGCCATGCTTGAAAAATGTTTTTAATGTCATAATCTCAGGATTACAGGTTAATTATCTTACGATGTTGAGATAGCAAAGCTCGTTTTGTAGTGATAATGGGTTTATTGTGTCGTTATCTTCAGACAACAAGGATTGTTTTGTCATGATAAGAGGTTGATATATTAATACTTTGCCCCAGTGAAGTTAGTCCTCTGTTAGCCAAACACTGGGATGGCCTAAATCCCAGCTACTGGCTGAAGTGGAGATGGCGTCTTAACAAAGCCAATAACCAACAATCTGAGCTCAAGAGCGAACATTTACAAAAACAAGTCTTAGCTAATGTTATAGATCCTCCCTCACTGTGATGGCAATGAGGGATGAAATTAAGGGTTAACACAGGAAACACTGGTCTTCCAGCTCAATTTAATCATCCTGTAAGCTCAAGGATTAAAAACGTCTAATTTCTGAAGATGAAAAGAGAAAACGGTTACGAGGATAGACTCCAGCTCCTCTGCAACACTGCTTTTGAGTAAGCATAGAAAATGGATTAACAGATAAATTAATAGGTCACAAAACACCCAACAACCAAATTATTCAAGGCAGGAGGGAGGGTCTTGACTAAATTAGTTATTGATTTGCTGGAAATTAAGTATTTTTCTACATTTTTGCTTTTTCAGTGTTTGTGAGAGTAAAATATGTCTGCTGTAAAACTAGAAACTGTTAAAACTGCATGTATAATACAGTAACTCTGCAGCCTAATGAAGAAATTCTTTTGTAAGAGATTTTTATTGGTAGGCAGGAATGTGTTTGGCTGAATTAACAACAAGACTGCAACATGAGAAAAATTTAGTTTTCTGATTGTTTTTGCAACACGAATTAACATTTAACAGACCTGCTATTACAATTCTTACAATTCTGTAAATATTCATAAATGTTCCACAATGTCCTAAACATAATCTGTTTTCTTCTCATGGTTGCTATGGCCTCAAACGCTATCAGCGAAAACATTTAAGGGACTAGAGGCAGGAATTAAAAAAACAAACAAACATGCATGTCCATTTTTTTAATACCAATGGGTGATAAACGCTAAATACCAAAGATAACATTTCCACCCACGTTTCTCTCCGTTGCCTTGAACAGGCTGTGTGCTGCAAAATGCGCTGCAATTCGGTGGCCGAATTTCCCGCGCTGCCCTGCGGACGTGACGTCAAATGACGCTGCATCTGCAGTTCTGATGCAGGTAGAAGACGGTCGCGGTAAATTCAAACACTGTAAGCGATAGTTATGGATTATTCTGCCGTCAGCAAACGATCCAAATCAACTGAAAGACACTAAAAAGTGGAACTATGAAGAAAAAGGGTGGTGAACAACTTTATAGCTTCAGTTTGTGCTCCCGTGACGGCTTGGTCCGTGGCTGCAGTTACCTGAGGCGCCAGTCGCGGCAGCCGTGAGTTTCATTTCTTAACTCTCAGAACTCCACGCGATCGCCGGCGCCCCAGAGCAACAGTGCCGGTAGTTTGCATAATATCTCGGGAACCACAAAACAAAACTTAACGAAATTGCTATCACAAACTTACCTTTGGGGCGATCTCTGGTGAACTCGGGGTATTTCTAACCATCCCAGAAAGTTTTTAATCCAGCCGTTAAGTGCGGCGTTTTTTTCGTGAACCCTGCGCGTGAATTCCACCGTGATAACTCCATTATAAGTCCATTATTTATTAAATTTTGTGATTAAAAATGTGTAAGTTGTGTTGGCAGACTTTGACCTTTGAAGCGATGACAACTTCCGGTTTGTCTCTCGGCCAATAAGATGCTCCGATTTCTTCTTCTTTTGTTTTTATGATGGTGACATCCAATCAGAGCAGCCAAAGATCAACATGACTTGAAATAGTTATCTTCCAGTATTGTAAGCAAAGGAATAATAATCTTCCATGGCCAAAATAAAGATAAATAATAAATATTTACTAACCTTTTTTTTAAATTATTATTCTTTTTATTGAATTTCACCTATAACAAACAGAACAAACATACAACTCTCTCTCACCTGCCCTCCCTCTGCACCAGTTTCATGAACAGCAAGCGCACAATTTATGAAAAAGAAAAAAAAAAAAGGATAAATCCTTGTTCTCACTAAATATTAATGGAATAAAATCTACCGTAAAACAGTATGCACTTTGTATTTTACAGTGTTTATAATTATGGAATAATTGCATCAGAGCTCATTTCTTCAATAGCCTGAAGAACCAGCTGCCAAATTGTCACAAATTGTTGTTTATTGCCCTGTATAGCATACCGGATCTGTTCTAGAGTCAGATGATGCATCAAATCATTAATCCAGTGTTTAAAAGTGGGCGGAGATCTGTCCTTCCATTTTGTTAGGATTAACCTTCGGGCCAGAAGGGTGCCGAAAGCAATCACCGCTCTGCCTGCAGCATTTAAACCTAATCTGGAAGCAGTTACCCCAAAGAGCACAGTGATCGGAAGTGGCTCAATGTTGGCTTTTAGTACCCTTGAAAAAAACATACAAATTAACTTCCAAAACTCACCCAGCTTTGGACAACTAAAAAGCATGTGCGTTAAAGTGCCTAACTCTGTCTGACAACGGTCACATAGACCATCCCCACAACGCTGTATTTGAGCAAGTTTAACCTTAGACCAATGTAAGCGGTGAAGCACTTTGAACTGAATAACCCTATGTCTTTGACAGATTGAGGAAGAATGTATTGCATCAAGAGCGTTTTGCCACTCCTCATCTGTCATTACTATGTTAAGTTCCTCTTCCCATTTAGATTTTAACATATCAAGAGGTTTAAAATCGTCTAAAATGAGTAATGAATAGATTTTCCCTATACTCTCTTTTAACCAAGGGAGCACTTTACAGATATTGTCTGAAAGGGATTCTTTTGGAAGTGAAGGGAAACTTTTCCAGTGAGATGAGATAAAGCTGCGGAGCTGGAGGTACCTAAAAAAATGCGAACGAGGAATATCAAACTGTGTTATCAGGTACTCAAATGACACAAAAGTTCCATTTATATACAAATCCCCAGCCACCTTCACCCCGCAGTCGTCCCAAATTTTAAAAGCATCATCTATTACAGAGGGTTTAAACATATTATCCCTGAATAACGGGGCATCCCTTAACATGTCTGTCAATGCAAAGGCACGCCGGAATTGGGTCCATATTTTTAAGAAATGTCTCACAACTGGGTTGTTAGTGTATAGGGATAAGGGCTCTGAAAAGGGTAACTTGGAGCAAGCCAGGGCATGCAGAGAGACGTGATGCTAGAGAACATGATGCATGCTCAAGCTGTAACCACTTTGGACCACAATCCCCCCGAGGCAGATGAATCCAGCATAACGTATTTTTAATATTGGCAGCCCAGCCCCCGGGGGCATGGGCAAGAGCGAGGTGGGTATGTAAGAATAATGAATGAGAGTGTGAAAGAGGAAATGTGGGAGGGAGGAACTTGGGCTGGAAGAGGGAGGAGATGTGGGTAAGTGGTTGGAGGAAAGGGGGGATGGAGGAAGGAGGGGCATGCTCGTGAGTGTCTAGTAGGGATGGTCATGAGGGGCTGAAGGAAGGAAGGGCGGGAGTGTGATAGGTCAGAGGGATGGGCGGGGCTGGACATGTAAGTGGGGGACTGTATGGGGTAAGCACCCAGGAGTGGCTGCTCCTGGGTGCTTGGGCCCTGGGCCCGGCGCTAACTCTGCCCCGGGGGGCACCCGGCGCCTGGTGGGGTCGGCAGCTGCTGGTCTTGGTCCGCTGGGGCCTGGGCCCCCAGACCGCGGGGGGCTCCGGCTGGGGCCGCCTTTTGCCGCCCTTTGGGGGATGCATGTCCGTTCTTTGGGTGGGGTGGCTGGGATCTGGGCCTCTGGGTGGCTGCTGGGGGCCTGGGTCGTGAGCCTTGCGGGCTTCCTCCTCCTTGCAGAGACGAGGCTGCATCTGCATGACTGTATCACCACGGAGACCCTTTATTATGCATGTTGACACTGTGACACTGCTTTCCATTGCGAGGACTAGGTTGTACTTCTTCTCTGCTTTCCATTGCGATGACTAGGTTGTACCTCTTCTCTGCGTAGTTCTACGTGTGTTTGTATGATCTGAGGATATTTAAGCCACCTGCAGGTCCTCCTGTAGGAGATTGCTTGTTTTGTTTTCCGACAGAGATCTTGGAATGTTGTTTAGGGATTTCTGTACGGATGTACCAGTGAACTGTGGAAGTGGATTCATGTTTTCTCTCTCTCTCTCTCTCTCTCTCTCTCTCTCTCTTCCTCTTCCTCACTCCTCTCTCTCTCTCTCTCTCTCTTCCTCTTCCTTACTCCTTTCTCTCTGTTTCACTTTCTATCATTACCTCTGTTAACTTTCATTTCTCCTTGTCAGGCCCAGCAGTATGATATGGAATGCTGTTATAGACAAATGTTTAATTGAAGAAATAAAATGAATAAACAAGATATCAAGTGGAGCCTTATGTTCATAAAGCTCCGCTTGGTAAAGCAAAACTGTTCAACAAAATAAAGCAATCAGATTTCCATTCTGCTTGCTTCGATGCTGGACAGGACAAGTAAAAAAAAAAAAAAAAAAAAAAAAATATTGGCAGCCCAATAATAATACTGTAAATTGGGTAAGGATAGTCCTCCATGCAGTCGATGTCGTTGCAGTATTCCTTTCCTTATTCTAGGAGTTTTAATATTTACTAACCTTTGAATGTGGAAATGTACACAAGCTTTACAAACAAGCTTTGCACACTATATGGTGTGTGCTTTGTGCGCATTTCCTGTGTGCACATATGTTTTTTCCCGCATTTACTGCAGTTTATGATATACAGAAGTTATTGTTTGTTTTATATAGAGTATATTACAAGGGTGATTATTTCACGGGTCATAATTTCGCGGGGTTTGTGGGTGAGAGAAACCTGTCTTGTTCCAGAGAGAAACTTTCATGGAGTGGCACAAGTGACTGAGTGAAAAAACGAGTGGAGAAAAAATGTAAAAATTTAAATATTTTTTGTTGTGTTTGTCTTAGAATCTTGGAGTCTTTTTCTCCTGGTAGCCAAGGCCTGAGAGAAACCCATTTGAAAATGAAAAAGCTTGTACATTTTTGATCTGTCTTTTTTAAATTAAATTCTGTGATTTTCAATTTCCGTTTTGCTTTTTCTTTTGTTTTTAGACTCATAATTATTGATCCATTCATGTGGCATTATTTTAGCATACATATTATTATTGCCCAGGTTGTCCTGAAAAAAAAGATATTTGTTATTTGACTGTGCATGAAAGGGTTAAGATTATACATGCATTAAAAGACAGAAAGGCCAGGCGGGCAAAAAATAGCAATAAATGGCTTGGAGTACTAAGGGTTAATCTGCCTCTAATCCCTTTAAAACAGCTATACAGGCCTCCTTCATTCCATCACAACAGTCAAGAGCTGTGAAGGAATGGAGACTGGACCTCCAGTTATAGCCTAACGCTGCTCGACATTAGCAGTGGACCAGTCCCTCACATCCTGTGGTATGGACTTCATCAACCACTTCTCCTTGGTGCTAATCAGATTTCAGTCAATGGAATTTGAAGGTCGGTTCTTTACCTTGTTCTTTGGGCCATTCTTAAAGGTAGAGTCTGGAGTGCTCCCCCGTTTCTGTTTGTAAACACTATTCAAGCTGAGAGCCGCTCCCCTCGGGCTAATGGCTGCATCGCTCTTCAGCCCCAAGCCTCTCCTTCAAAGCTAGACAGTTGGTGAAAGCCAAACCAATATTAACCCTGATTTTCGAGCATGCACTATCTAAAGCTCTTTTCACAGCAAAATACCTCATTTTCTTCGCTGCATCTGGCATTTTTATAGAGAATTCGAGTGAATCTGGTGTCGGCTCCAGTCAACGTTTAAAAAAAGGAAAAAAAAAAAGTTCGCTCCAATCAATGAGTTTATCCCAACAGGACACTACTCCCTTAGCTCTGTCATTGGCTGGAGACAACATGCAAATCTCCACCCAGAAACGTCCTGAACACACAAAAACAAAAGGAAAATATGAAATACAGCCAGGGGAGAGGGAGTTGCAAACAAAACTCGCTGCCACACGAAAGCAGAGGCCCAAAGGTGTGGATTAAGCCGGATTTCACTCACACAAGCATTTACTTTCAGGGGGAAAACTCTGGACTCTACCTTCAAGCAATCTTTGTGATGTGGTGGGTTATACTGCCCTCCAGGGCAGGGCTTTTTCAATCCTGGTCCTCAGGAACCTCCGCCCTGCATGTATTCCAGGTTTCCAACTCCACCACACCTGATTCAGATCAACTTAAAACTGCTTACCAAGTTCTTTGCAAGCTGCTGACGAGCCTTTCATCTGAGTCAGGTGTGTTGAAGTAGGAACATCCTTAAAACCAGCAGGACAGGGGTCCTTGAGGACCAGGACTGGGACACCCTGCTTTAGGAGAGGAAAATGCTGCCAGAAGGTTTTTGTTGCATTTCAGGTTTACAGCTGTCCCCAAAATGATTCATACCCTCCAATGAAAGATAAGACTAATTTCATAATAGTAATTCAAATAACAGGAAGTTTTAAAAAAAAACTAATAATAAATAAAAATTTACAAAATTATAATTTAGTGAAATAAAATATTGCTTCTGAATTGTGATAGCTAAAATTATTAATAATAAAAGAAACAAACAAAGCTGTTGCACACACTTTAAAGCACCTTTCCCATGAACAGTGGACTGACATATCTGTCCAGAGGTGGAGAAGTCTTTTTGAACATTAGAGAAAACACCTGATTGCAGTGATTGCCTCAAAGTGTTGGTTAACAAAATTTTAGCTTCGGAGTCCCATTATGCTTGTTTTATTTTTTGGGTGTTTGTTTTTAATATTTCTTTTGAACCCCATTTCAAAATCAATGTCATGATTTTCATAGAATTTTTATGATTACTTTGATTTTTGTCAATTTTAACTTATTTCACTGACGGCTGATTTTTTTTCCTTCTTTAATTGGAGGGTATCAATTTTGAGGATGACTGTATATAACTGTTGGATCCCAACATCCAGATGAATGCTGGGACCCGGTTGTTCTCTGGATTCAAGGAACCTTAGAGCCCTCAAATAGCATTACATGGGAATCCATCATGTCACCAGGATCAACGCTGCCTCATGGCTTCAGGAGGAACTTGGAAAACCTTTTTCACTCAACAGTCTGCCATTGCATCCAGAAACGAAACCTGATACTGGAGAAGGACGAAGTCGTATATTGAATGTGAGCAGAAGCACAGCTGTGTTTCCTGGACATGAGCTCATCTCAGGTGGACAGAGAGGCAGTGGACACGTGTCCCACAGTCAGGCTTTTTCCAGCTGGGATGAGGACTCATCTGACACGTGCTTCTACATGCTGAATCAGAAGCCCGAATGGGGCGAAATATGCATCGCGTCATGGCATGTACGACTTCTTAACCCGTAACTATACCACTGATGCAGAAGTTGAAAAAGATATGACGGTACTAAGATACTCAGATTTCATACTATGGTTGCCAAATCGTAATCTACAATAAGTTTAGCAATAAATGAATAAACCTGCAGCAGAATATTTGCACATTGTTTTGTTGATCCTTTTAAAAGGGTCTGAGAACTTCTCCTGCCAGTGTTCTGTCCACTGACCTCAAGTGTATGTAAACCCATTATGTAACTCTGGTTTGCTTAGTGGACGTCAGCATGGTCAAAGGCCCTCCAGATGATGTAGAACATATGACAGCTTTATTTACCTGGATGAGAGCCAAGTTCCCCATAATCATCTTCCACATGTCCTTGGCTGTGTCCATCTGACCAATATTAGCCTGAAACAGACAGAGAAACACAGCATTCTGGTCATTTTCCTGTGTGGGATTGTGTGTGTGTGTATTTGTGGTTCAGTGCAAACACATGCTGTTGTATCTTGATCCTATCAGAACAATAAGATGTCAGTTCCCCGGACAAAGACACTCTGATCTGACCCCCCCACCCTGCGGCCGACTCCACTTATCTCATCTCTGTTTCAGACTCAAACACACACACATACGCTGATGGTGTCGAGCGTCAAGTGGCCAGGGCTACAGTGAGCTACTGTGTGTCCTGAGCAATGATCCAAACGGCCATTCACAGGGAGAGGACACAAACAGACAACCTCCTCTTCCTTTCTGTCATCTCATTTACAAATACAGAGGAGTGGGAGAAATCTGGACTCATGTAAACTCGCCTCTGAGAGTATTTGCTTTATATTTGGGTTTAATTAACCACTAAGAGATTAAATAGTTCACAATGAATCCCTGACCCTTTTTTTAAAAAAAAAAACTGCATGTAAAAATTGTTTTAATCCCTGTCATCATCCAAACATTACGTTTCAGGATGGCCTCAGTTGTCAAATTAACAGCTAAAATGCCGAAAAATTAATGTATAAATGTACCTCATCTGAAAGACAATAGTCATTTCCATCAATTTGATCATTTTTTAAAAGTTTGATGAACCTTAAAGGCAAAATGAGGACAAGCTAAGCAGTAAAATCTGGGGTCTTTGTCTCATTTAAAAATACAGAGGAGTGGGAAACCATTTCTTGACCATTTTTTGTGTCTACTGTCTGAAATGAATTATCCAAAATAAATCAAAAACATGTACACTACTTCAAGGGCAGTATTTATAAATCTGATCTCTATAGAAAGCTGTGACATGTCAGATTATTACAGACATGTCAGGATCAAGATATGTGTTACAGTGTCAGAGTAAATTCACCTGGAACACATGTAAAGGTTATCCCTCTTAAAAGAAAACCACAATACCTTTACATACGTACATACATATATACAGTATAGCTGGAAAATAAAGTATTGAACATGTCAACATTTTTCTCAGAAAATATATTTCTAGTAGTTATTGACATGAAATTTTCACCAGATGTCGGCAACAACCAAACTAATGCACACATACAAAGAAATCCTAACATTTATGCCCATAAATGAAGTTATGTGTAATAAAGTGAAATAACACAGGGAATAAGCATTGAACATGTTTACTAAAATTTATTTGAAACATAGGTTTTTACACTTGAATGGTGGTTCCAGCCTCCAGACGCCTCCTGTATGGAGAAACCAGTGGAAAACGTTGCTCAGGTGTGATTTTGGTTCATTCTTCCACACAAACTTCCTTCAAATCTTCAAGGTTCTGGGGGTCTCTTCTGTAAACTCAGATCTTCAACTCTTTCCAAAGATTTTCAAGTGGGATGATTGACTAGGTCGTTCTAGCAGCTTTATCTTCTTCTTCTTAAAGCAGGTGAGTGTTTCTGGTCCGTTCTAGCAGCTTTATCTTCTTCTTCTTAAAGCAGGTGAGTGTTTCTGGTCCGTTCTAGCAGCTTTATCTTCTTCTTCTTAAAGCAGGTGAGTGTTTCTGGTCCGTTCTAGCAGCTTTATCTTCTTCTTAAAGCAGGTGAGCGTTTCTGGTTCGTTCTAGCAGCTTTATCTTCTTCTTCTTAAAGCAGGTGAGTGTTTCTGGTCCGTTCTAGCAGCTTTATCTTCTTCTTAAAGCAGGTGAGTGTTTCTGGTCCGTTCTAGCGGCTTTATCTTCTTCTTCTTAAAGCAGGTGAGTGTTTCTGGTCCGTTCTAGCAGCTTTATCTTCTTCTTAAAGCAGGTGAGTGTTTCTGGTCCGTTCTAGCAGCTTTATCTTCTTCTTCTTAAAGCAGGTGAGTGTTTCTTGGCTGTGTGCTGGGACGGTCGTCCTTCTGAAAGAATCAGCCTCTTTTCATCTTCAGCAGATTCTGATCCAGAATGTCTCTCTACTTTTCTCCATTCATTCTTCCTTCAATGATATGAAGTCTGCCAGTACCACATGCTGAAAAACAGCCCCCACCGTGATGTTCCCACCTCCAAACTTTACTGTTGCTATGGTGTTTTTGGTGCCATTTCTCCCCCAAACATGTTGTGTCTTATGACATCTGCAGAGTTCAGTTCTGGTCTCATCTGACCAGACTATGTTTTCCAGAATGTCATGGGTTTGTCCAGATGTTGTGTTGCAAACTTCAAACCAGCATCAACCTGCTTTTTTCTTCAGAAATGGAGTCTTGCGTGGTGTGCGTGCATGAAGGCCATGGCGGCTGAGTGTGTTCCTTCTTGTTTTCTCTGAAACAACTGTAGCTGCTGGTTCCAGGTCTTTCTGAAGCTCTCCACGAGTGGTCCTGGGCTGTTGGAGAACCTTTCTGATGATTGTTCTGACTCCTCTGTCTGAAATCTTGTGAGGAGCACCTGGCCGTGGCCGCTTTATGACCATGCCGTGTTCTCTCCACTTCCGGATGATGGTCCCAATGGTGCTCACTGGAACTTTCACAAGTTTACAAATGCACCTGGAAGCAATGCCTTCAGTGTGTTTGCAATAATAAGGCTGCGTAGGTCTTTAGACAGCTCTTTGCTTTTACCCATCATGCAATGCTTCTTTTTTTTTTTTTTTTTTTTCTTTCTTTTTTACTTGTCCTGTCCAGCATCGAAGCAAGCAGAATGGAAATCTGATTGCTTTATTCTGTTGAACAGTTTTGCTTTATCAAGCGGAGCTTTATGAACATATGGCTCCACTTGATATCATGTTTATTCATTTTATTTCTTTATTTAAACATTTGTCTATTACACCATTCCATTTCATACTGCTGGGCCTGACAAGGGAGAAATGAAAGTTAACAGAGGTAATGATAGAAAGTGAAACAGAGAGAGAGGAGTAAGGAAGAGGAAGAGAGAGAGGAGAGAAAACATGAATCCACTTACACAGTTCACTGGTACATCTGTACCGCGATCCCTAAAAAACCAAGGTCTCTGTTGGAAAACAAAACAAGCAATCCCCTACAGGAGGACCTGCAGGTGGCTTAAATATCTTCAGATCATACAAACACACACAAACACACGCAGAACTACGCAGAGGAGAGGTACAACCTAGTCAGCGCAATGGGAAGTAGAGAAGAGGTACAACCTAGTCATCGCAATGGGAAGTAGAGAAGAGGTACAACCTAGTCATCGCAATGGGAAGCAGTGTCACAGTGTCAACATGCATAATAAAGGGTGCTCCGTGGTGATACAGTCATGCAGATGCAGCCTCGTCTCTGCAAGGAGGAGGAAGCCCGCAAGGCTCACGACCCAGGCCCCCAGCAGCCACCCAGAGGCCCAGATCCCAGCTACCCCCCCCCCCCCCCAAAGAGCGGACATGCATCCCCCCGAAGGGCGGCAAAAGGCGGCCCCAGCCGGAGCCCCCCGCAGTCTGGAGGCCCAGGCCCCAGCGGACCAAGACCAGCAGCTGCCGACCCCACCGGGCGCCGGGCGTCCCCCGGAGCGGAGACAGCGCCGGGCCCAGGGCCCAAGCGCCCAGGAGCAGCCACCCCCCCCCGGACCCGGGCGGCCCAACCGAAACCCAGGAGGACCGGACCCCCCAGACGACGCCCCCCCAGGGCAGGCCAGCCCCCACCCCAAAGTCCCTGCCCCATACACCTGACACCAGGGCGCCACCACCTCTACCACCCCCTACCCCGCCACCACACTCACACACACACTCCCCACACACCTACCCCAACACTAGGGCTGAAAGATATACCGTCACCGCCCCCACATCGAGACACAGGCACCCAAGACATCAATACCGCAAGAGCAACCACATACAGGATACAGATCCCCCCCCGCGCCCGCCCCGCACAAAAAGCCCCGGAAGCCACAAACAAAACCGCACCCCCCACCAAAGCGCCCGGCCCCCAACCAACCCGCAGCCACACCGCACCACACCGACACCAAGATGCCCGGCACGAATACCGAGATACGAACCTCCGCCCGCACCGCCCAGCCCTACCCAACACCTCCGTGTACCCCCCCCACACCCACATACACCCACCCACTCCGCTCTCCGACCTTACATACCCACACTCACTCCTCTCTCCACCCCCAACACTCTCCTCCCTCTACCGTCCACACCTACCCCCACCTCCTCATACCCTCTAACACACACATGCACTCCCCCCACATAACTGCACCAACCCCTCCCCACCCCCCCCACACATACGCCCCCACCTCCCTATACCCCCAATACCCCATACAGTCCCCCCTTACATGTCCAGCCCCGCCCATCCCTCTGACCTATCACACTCCCGCCCTTCCTTCCTTCAGCCCCTCATGACCATCCCTACTAGACACTCACGAGCATGCCACTCCTTCCTCCATCCCCCCTTTCCTCCAACCACTTACCCACATCTCCTCCCTCTTCCAGCCCAAGTTCCTCCCTCCCACATTTCCTCTTTCACACTCTCATTCATTATTCTCACATACCCACCTCTCTCTTGCCCATGCCCTCGTGCCTCCTGAGTGGTAGCTTGGGCCGGGGAAGGAGCCGCGAGCTCCAAGCCCCCAACACGTCCCCCCCCCCCACCACCACCCCCATCCCCCACCCCCGGACGCAGCAGGCCAGGCATCCCCCCAGGCCAGCAGGTCCCCCGCAATGCAGCCAGCCTTAACCACTGGCGCGTGAAGTAGCCACTGTCCCCCCCTCCCCCAGTAGCGCCCGGGAGACCGGGGTATGAAAGGACCCTGTCCCCCCCCCACCCCCCCGCTCATGACTGTGTGTGTAAGATGTGTGTTGTTTGCAGTTAAAACTAAGGGGCAGTGCCAAGTCATGCCGGGAGTGGGGTCGCGTAGGGGGCATGACCCCCCAACCGGCCCCTCCCTCCTTCCACACACTATATGGCCCGCCCCTCAGAAGTGGTTGTGAGCTGTTGTTATTTTATGTGTTTAGGTGTCTAAGTGTGGTTAAAACTGGGGAGCAGGCTGCCTCTAGACGTGGCAAGCAAAGGCACTTTGGTGCCCTCCCTCACCACGCCCGCTTGACACGCACCCTCCCCAAAACCCTACGTGTGTGTGTGTGAGGTAGAGCGGGGGGGGGGGGGGGGGGGGTCTTGGGAAAGGAGACCAGGGGGGTATGAATTCCCCCCTGGAAGAAGAGCCGTTACCGGCATTAGGTACCCCTGCCTCCCGGGATCCCCCCAGGGCAGAAGGGGCAGGCATGGCCGCCCCCACGGCCCGGCGTCCGGCGTTCACCACAGAGGGGCCAGCCTCGGCCCCTGGGGGCGCTCGACCACGCCAGGCCAGGGAGGGGGAAAAGGGACGGGAGCGGAAAGGGTCGGCGGAGGGGCCAGAGTCACCGGCCCAACATCCCCAGGCCTCGCAAACCCCCCAAGAGGCACGCAGAGCTGCTATTTTTTTTTTTTTTTTTCCCCTTTCCTCCCCCCCCCCAACCCGACACACACAAACCCCACCAATGCACCACCACCCCCGCACCCAAACACCCATCATCCATGCACCCCCACCCACCCACCCATCTCCACACACCCCCACAGGCAGCCACACACACACACAACCGCATTCACGCCCCCTCCAGTCACACACCCACCCACACATACCAAGGACAGGGGCCACGGGGCCACCAGCCCCCCCCCACGCCACAAGTCCACCGCCCCCAGCCCCCGGACCACGCGAGACCAACCCGCACGAGACCACCAGCGCAGGCCAGCCCCAACCGACACAGCGGCCGGGCGGGACAGGCACCCGGCGTGGAAAAGACCCGGCCACCCCGCAACCCCCCACCTCCACACACTAGAGCTGAACGATATGGACAAAACCCCACACCCCGACAGCCACGCCAGACACCCCAACATCGATACGACACGACATGACCACGGGTCCGCCGAAAACCAAGCACCCCGGCGGAAAGCGCAGCTCCGTCCGCGACCCCCAGAGCCCCACACGCAGGACAAGCACAGGGGAAATCCACACCCCCCACATAGCCGCCCCCGCGACACCAACATCCTGGATGCCCACATCCCGACACAGACACGACAACGATACATCCCCCAGCCCCACCACACACACACCCCCACCAGCACACATACCCGCACGCACACAGCAGAGGCGCCCCGGCCCCCGGCGCAGTGACTAGACGTCACCAGGTCGTGAGGACCGGCCAAATCCAGAGGAGGCACGTCCTCGCCGGCCCGCCCCCCCAGCGCCAAGCCGGGTCCCCCGGCCCCGGAGGCAGGGGCCACCCCGGAGCACCGTGGCCCAGGACCCCCCGCCCCCCCCGCCCCGGGACGACCCCGGCCACCCGGCGCCAGCCGACAGCCACCGGCCAGGGCCCCACCAGCGACCCGCCCACCGCCGCAGAGCAGCCCCAACCGCTGACCCCCATGCCCCCCACCGGGCTGGATACAGCCCCGCCCCAGCGGCGAGGCAGCCCAGACCCCCCCCCAAGTCAACCGCCAGGGATCCATAGCCATCAAGCACTCGCCGGCACCCAACCCCCACATCGCCGAGGCGGCTCTCCTACACCAACGTTAAGTGATGGAGCTAATCACAGGGGACCAGAGGGAGTGGAATTCATCTAACTGGTTCTTAGAGGAGGCAGACATCGTCTCAATACTGATATGGTCTACTAAGAAATTCCTAAACTGGCTAATGCTCAGATTATTTTTGGATTTCCAGTTTACCAAGATAGTTTTCTTTGCAATACATAATACAGTAAGTATCATATGTGCATAGTTGGTTACCGTGTTGATCTCATCCAAGTCCCCCAGTAAACACAGTGTGGGGCTTGCAGGAAAGTTACACCTGAGCCATGTTGACATGTCATCACACACCTGAAGCCAAAACCTCTGGACAGGTGGACAAGACCACAAGGCGTGAAGATAATTGTCTGTTGTATTCTCATTGCAGTGCAAACAAATATTTGAAGGTGACAGACCCATCTTGAACATCCTCTGTCCTGTGTAATGTACTCTGTGTAAAACCTTGAATTGTATCAACTGTATATTTGAGTTTTTAGTCATTAGGAACGTGTTTAAACATATCTGTGTCCATGTGTTTTGGTTAAGGGTTCTGGACAAGTCAGCCTCCCACTTCCAAGTTGGAAGGGAAATTGAATCATCCAGTTTTAATAATAATCTATATATTTTCGACAGTAGTTTGGGGATAGAGAGATTCAGGAATTCTGCTACCCTGACCGAAGTCTGCAGGATCAGTTGGTTAGAGGTATATTTTTTGCTTAATATAGATTTAAGTTGATGGTATTCTAAGAATTTAGTACTACTGATCCCGTATTGTAAGGTAAGTGTATTAAATGACAGGAATTTTCCATTTTCAATGATATGTTGTAATTGTTTTACTCCTTTATCCTTCCAATGCACAAAATTAATCATTTGCTTGTTTTGTAGAATATCCAGGTTATTCCAGATGGGTGTGAGTTTACATGGAATAAAAGAAGACTCGGTTAATTTCAGGAATTCCCACCATGCTTTCAGAGTAGAGCAGATGTTGATACTTTTAAAGCATTTATGAGATCTGACTGCTGAACTGATGAACGGCAAATCAGAGACATCCAGATCCTCACATAATGCTTGTTCTGTGTCTAGCCACGGTTCATCTAGATGGGTAGGTTTCAGCCATTTGGAAATAAATTGTAGCTTATTTGCTAGGAAATAATAATTGAAATTGGGTGAGTCTAACCCTCCCCAGTCTTTTACCTGTTGTAAGGTTTTTAAACTGATACGTGATGGCTTGTTTTTCCAAAGAAATTTGGAAATGTGAGAGTCCAGTGACTTAAACCAACTGGAGGAAGGTTTGGTGGGTATCATTGAGAACAAGTAGTTAATTTTCGGTAGAACCATCATTTTGATGGTAGCAACTCTCCCCATGAGTGATATGGGTAAGTGCTTCCATCGCGTGAGATCTTCCTCTATTGACTTTAATAGCTGGACATAATTTAACTTTATTAACTCTGAAAGTTGTGGAGAAATATTTATTCCTAAATATCTGATATTACCAGACTGTATTGTGGTGTTAGGGATGTTTTGTAAAGTACAATTAACAGATAAAGCTGTAGTCTTGGTCCAGTTAATAGAGTACTCAGATATCATTGAAAATTTATTGATCAATGTGATTGTCTGGGAGAGAGATGTTGATGAGTTCTGGAGGAAAAGCAGTACGTCGTCTGCATAAAGACTTATTTTATGTTCTAGATTTTTGCCGGGGATCCCTTTAATATCTCTGTCCTGTCTTATAGCGGCTGCTAGTGGTTCAATGAAAATGGCAAAAAGTGAAGGGGAGAGCGGGCAGCCCTGCCTGGTGCCTCGCTGTAAGCAGAAACTTGGAGAAGTTTGGTCATTGGTCCTCACACATGCATTAGGGTTGTTATAAAGTATTTTTATCCAGTCTATGAAATAAGGACCAAAACCAAATTTATTTAATGTTGCAAACAGGAATTTCCAGTTAACACGATCGAAGGCTTTTTCTGCATCTAACGAGATGATAGTGGATTCCAGATTATGAATGGTAGCATAGTCTATGCAATGCTTCTTGTCTGACACCTTGGTGATGAGAAACCTTTTTACAGGCATCAATCAGGACTAAAGCAGCTGATATTACTTTGCTCTGATAGGGGACAGGATTACTTTCTAAATACTGACAGACTCCAGCTGCTTTCTTGGCTTTCAATAACTTTGCGCCCTCATTTCTTCATGCGTTTAATAGTTTATCCTGCGTCATTTCATTATATTACTTATAACTTAATTTATGGACATAAATGTCCGGATTTTTTTATATGTGTGCATTACTTGGGTTGTTGCGGACATCTGGTGAAAATTTCATGTCAATAGCTCTACTAGAAATATATTTTCTGAGATAAATGTTGACGTGTTCAATACTTTTTTTCACCAGCTGTATATATATATAAATATATATATATATATATATATATATATATATATATATATATATATATATATATATATATATATATATATATATATATATATATATATATATATATATATATACATATATATATATATACACTGCTCACAAAAAGTTAGAGATATTCAACTTTCGGTTTTTCGAGAACAGAATGATGCAGAATAAATATCTAACCATTGAACAATGTACATGTGCATTGAAAAGTTTAGAGAAAGTTCAGTTCACTTGGAACGGTGTTCGTGGATTTTAGATTCATTCTGACATCATACAAAAAGCCAAATATCCTTAACTTTTTGTGAGTAGTGTATATACATATATATGTGTATGTAAAGAGAGCGAGAGAGAGAGAGAGAGAGAGAGAGAGGTTACAGTTAGGTTTTGGTTAGGGTTAGGACAAGAGTTAGGTTTAGGCTATCATTTGTGATGGTTAGGAATAGGGTAAGGGGCTAGGGAATGCATTATGTCAATGACTGTCCTTACAAAGATAGAAGTACAAAGATGTGTGTGTGTGTGTGTGTGTGTGTGTGTGGGCATGTTAATGCTACATTATGGGGACCATTTTCCGTGTTTCACCGTCACCGTGAGGACGTTTTGTCTTTGTGGGGACATTTTCCCAGTCCCCACGGGTCCAAACCCCGTTTTGAGGGTCAAGATTTGGTTTTAAAGGGGGGGTTCTGGTTGGCAGCCATCTTGACAGGACATGCAAACGTGAGCTCCCTGGGCTAAGCTCAATAGTTACACATATTCAACTGCAATTTTGCTGAAACCACACATTTGAAACTTTATGTAAACCTCGTTTGATAGCGGTATATGGCACAGTATAACTTGAGGGGAAAGAAAGACATTTCGTTGTCGACTGAAAGTACAACCGTATTGTGCTCCACAAAGGTGGCAACTGAGTCTGGAGAAAGCGAAAATCTCTCCCTGGAGATGGTCTTGTCGGCCATTCGTGATTCATGAATTCGTAAGATTCGCCATTCACACACTCATGACTGAGTGTGTGACAGATTACATAAACTTCTGTGTGGACAGCATCGTTCCAACAAGAACAGTGAGGTGCTTCCCCAATAACAAACCCTGGATCACCAGTGACCTGAAAAAGCTGCTGAACATCAAAAAGAAAGCTTTCAGGGATGGAGACAGGGAGTTACTGAAGACCACACAAAAACAACTGAAAACACAGACTAAGAAGTGCAAGGAGGACTACAGGAAGAAGTTGGAGAGCCAGCTCCAGCAGAACAACGTGAGGGATGTGTGGTCGGGAATGAAGAAAATCACTGGCTTCAAGCTAAAGGGGGACCAGACTGACGGAGGTCTGGACAGAGCTAATGAACTGAACATGTTCTTCAATAGGTTCAGTTCCCCCCTGCCGACAACCCAACATTCCACACACCCTCCATGAGCTCACAGCTTTCCTGTCCTACCTCCACTCTGTCACCCTGCACCTCAGTCATGGACCTGAACACAGCCTCATCTCCCTCCACATCAGGACAACCTGAGACCTCTTTTGCCTCCACCTCCAGCCTGACTGTCTCCTGTGACCAGGTCAAGAAACAACTAGAAAAACTGAACCGGAACAAGGCTGCAGGTCCAGATGGTGTCAGTCCCAGAGTTCTCAAGACCTGCTCAGAACAACTATGTCCGGTTCTCCAGCACCTTTTTAACACCAGCCTGAGACAGAACAGAGTTCCTGTGCTGTGGAAAACATCCTGTCTTGTTCCAGTCCCTAAAAAACCACAACCAGCTGAACCAAATGACTACAGACCAGTTGCTTTGACATCTCACATCATGAAAGTCCTGGAGAGACTCTTACTGGCTCACCTCAACAAGCAAGTGAACACCTTTCAGGACCCATTACAGTTCGCATATCGTAATGGGCTTGGGGTTGAAGACGCCATCATCTTCTTGCTTCAGAGAGCCCACTCTCATCTGGACCAGTCAGGCAGCACTTTGAGGGTCATGTTCTTTGATTTTTCAAGTGCATTTAATACTATTCAGCCTGCTTTGCTATGTGAGAAGCTCCATAACTTCCAGGTGGATCCCTCCACAACCTCCTGGATTTACGACTACCTCACAAACAGACCACAGTTTGTGAGACTGAAAGGTTGTGTGTCTGAGATGGTGGTCAGCAGCACTGGAGCACCACAAGGGACTGTACTCTCACCATTCCTCTTTACACTGTACACCTCAGACTTCCAGTACAACTCTGAGTCCTGTCATCTGCAGAAATATTCTGATGACTCTGCTGTTGTGGGGTGTATTAGTGATGGACAAGAAGCCGAATACAGGGAACTTGTCAATCAGTTTGTGAAATGGTGCAGTAACAATCAGCTCATCTTAAATACCAGCAAGACTAAAGAGATGATTGTTGACTTCAGGAGGAGCAAGAATAAGCAGCATAGTCCTGTCTACATCCTGGAAGAGGAGGTGGAGGTGGTAGAGAACTACAAATACCTTGGAGTTCAGCTGGACAACAGACTTGATTGGAAATGCAACTGTGACTACATCTACAAGAAAGGTATGAGCAGACTCTTCTTTTAAGGAAGCTAAAATCATTTAATGTCTGCAATAAGATGTTGCATATCTTCTATAAGTCTGTGGTAGAAAGTGCAATTAGCTTTGCAGCCATCTGCTGGGGCAGCAGCATCAGAACCAGAGACTTGAAGAAACTAAACAAGCTGATCAAGAAAGCTGGTTCTGTGCTGGGGATAACTCTGGAGCCGCTGGAGCTGATCGTTCAAAAAAGAATGCTTCACAAGCTGATGAAGATAATGGAGGACACTTCCCATCCTCTCCACAACACGGTGAAGAATCAACAGAGTGTGTTCAGTGGGAGGCTGCGTCAAGTTCGCTGTAGGACGGAGAGATACAGGAATTCATTCCTGCCAGCAACCATCACCCTAAAGAACAAGACTAACTGACTTTTTGTTTATTTATAAAAAAAAAAAAAAAAAAAAAAAAAAAAAGAAAAAGTGAGCTTTTACAATACTGAATTTCCCTTCGGGGGATGAATAAAGTATTTTTCATTCATTTTCATTCATTTCATTTCATTCATTCGCGAAAGCAAGGAAGAGCTGTTGATGCAGATAAACATTAAAACAACTACCATCCAATCCTCGCTAACTAAATTTGAATCTGCACTTTCAATGTTAGCCGACCAAGTCGAGGAGATGGAGGGACGGATATCTGCTAACGAAGACAACATAAGAGACGCCACCACGCATGTAGAGACGCTGGAAAAAGAGGTAAAATCTTTGAAAGACAAGTTGGATGATCTGGAGAATAGGAGTCGGCGTAATAATATCCGGATCCTCAATCTCCCTGAAAAAGCTGAAGGCCGCGACGCCGCTGGTTTTATCGACCGAGTCATACCACTAATCCTGGGCCCGGATGATTTTCCCACCCCCATCTCCTGTGAGAGAGCCCACCGCCTCGGTCGGCTCCCCAGTGATGTTAGAGAACTGCAGAGACCGAGACCCATGATCGCAAGGCTCCTTCATTTTAAATCCAAGGAGCAGATTATGAGGCTGGCCAGGCAAAAGGGAGAGATTCGCTATGAAAACACCAGGATTTATATATTTCCGCAGCCCGAGTCTACAGCGCCTTAAGGACGCCTTCAAGGATGTTAAGAAGACGCTACGCAAGAGGGGCATCCCTTATTCTCTGCACCATCCAGCCAAACTCCGGATTACACACCAAGGAAACACCAAGTGGTTTACCACTCCGGCTGCAGTTGTGGATTACTTGAAAGCTATTGACAATTGACAACTGATGGTCTTTTCTCCTACTGTAATGATAGGACCACTGCGAGGCTCTTATTTAATTCCGGAATGACTGAAGCTCAGCTGACTGTGGCGGGCGCGACAACAACACGTAAATGAATGGTCAATATATTTCTTTGATTTTTTTTTTCTTTAAAGAGCGCTAAGCTCCATATTGCCCAGAAGCCAGCGTGAAGACACACAAGTTCCACATTGTAAACATTGCCCAGTTGCTGTTTTGTTCTCAAGGAGGAGTTATTGTTATAACAGTTTGGTACTTTTACTGTTTTGGACACACTGAAATGTGTATTGGCTGGGCGCTAAACTGAAAACTCAGGCACAGATATCTTGACCCACCTAACTTTCCTGCTGAGGTCGTATCATGCTTCAATTATAGAGTGAAACTTTGACTTTTTCCCTACCATATATGCTGGACTGTCGATTCTTGGATAGCAGAGCGGGAGTGAAGATACTGATCTTTAATTATTATATTAGCCCTCAAGCCCTATTTATGTTGTACTATTCAGGTGTCAAGTGCTTGCTTTATATCCTTTGTGACCTACAGGTATTATACTTAACCAAATTGCTTAGATGATGTGGTTTAATGCTCTTCAGACTTTTTTTTTCGTAACTATTGAGAGCTCTGGTTAAACCCAAAGAGTAGCCTACCCACAGGGGATGTTTAGTTGGTGGGGTGTTTATGGGTGGGTCTTATATGGGATTATGGTATGGTTCTGTTTTTTGATTACTCTCACTCTTAAAGTTTTCACTTTACTCTTATGCTCTGAAGTACTTATTATTATGTCTCCTTATTTTAATACCCATTCTTCTTCTTTAACATGACTAGTCAACTTAAATTTATTTCATTTAATGTGAAGGGGATTAACTCTCCAATTAAGAGGAAAAAATTCTTACATATTTAAAGGGGCATTCCGCTGATGTAGCATTTATACAGGAGACTCATCTCTCCGACACAGAACATACTAAGCTAAAAAGAGATTGGGTTGGCCACGTCCATTATTCTTCTTTCACAACAAAAGCAAGGGGAGTTGCTATATTAATTCATAAAAAATTGAGATTTAAATTGTTATCAACCGAAAAAGATAATAATGGCAGATTTATTTTAGTCAACTGTGAAATAAATGGCATCAAGATATTGCTAATTAATGTATACGGTCCAAATCATGATGATCCTGCTTTCTTCAATGATTTGATATTACAATTTGCACAAGCAGAAGATCAACTTGTGGTCGGTGGTGACTTTAATTTGGTCATGGATCCGACAATGGACCGATCCTCACCTAAAACCTTAAACCGTTCAAGAGCAGCGTCAATTCTGGACCAGGGCATGAGGGATATGGGCCTATGTGATGTTTGGCGTCAACTAAACCCAAAGGTAAAGGACTTTTCTTTCTTTTCTAACGTCCACAAATCTTACTCTAGGATTGACATGTTACTGATACCTCTAAGTATGATTCCTAGGATTACTGAATGCTCTTACTCAGCAGCTATATTATCTGACCACAATCCATTAAAGATGACTTGGGAGTTGGGTGCTACACACCTACCATTTTTTAATTGGAGATTCAAAACCTATATGCTAAAGGATCCCCAATTCATGGAATTTATGAATGGCCACATTGATTTATTTTTAGAGACAAATTCCAACTCCTCTTCCCATTCTAACATATGGGAGGCTTTAAAGGCATATATGAGAGGACAAGTCCTTTCATATAGCACCCATAAGATAAGAGAGAAAAGGAGTGCCCTTGCATCTCTAGAGACAGAAATTAGAAATCTTGAAAGTGAATACGCTCACACCAAAAGTGAAAGTACATTTAACACACTAGCTTCAAAACGGATTCATTACAACAACTTGTGTACAAATAAAGCTGAGGCGGCCATGGCTAGAACCAAATATCAATATTATGAATTTGGAAATAAAACTGATAAACTCCTGGCATGGCAAATCAAAAAAGAGGATACTGACAGAATTATACCATCAATTATTGCAGACAATGGCAGTACTCTTGCTAACTCACATGATATTAATCTCGAATTTAAAATGTTTTATGAAACACTATATAAGACAGAGCATACTACAGAAAACACCAAAGCGTCGCATTTTTTGAGTTCATTAACTCTCCCCGAACTAAATTCTGACGACAAAGACTTCCTTGACGCTGACTTATGTGAAAAAGAAGTTCTAATTGCCATGAAGACTCTTCAAAACAATAAAGCCCCAGGCCAAGATGGCTTTCCTATCGATTATTATAAGGCTTTTTCTGCTAAACTTTTAACTCCATTGACAAATATGTTTAAGGAAGCACTGACTAATAAATCTCTTCCAAGCTCTCTGGGACTGGCGACGATAACACTGCTGCCAAAACCAGGGAAAGATCGTCGGAAATGTACTTCCTATCGGCCCCTTAGCCTCCTTAACTCTGATTACAAAATTCTGTCAAAATTAATTGCTTTGAGAATGGATGACATTATCCCAAAAATCATTAACCCAGACCAGACTGGTTTTGTTAGAAATCGATATGGAGCGGACAATATACGGCGACTCATTCATATAATAGGTAGGGCCAATACACATAAAGATCCCATGTTAATAATGTCGATGGACGCGGACAAGGCATTCGACAGGATCGAACCCAGCTTTCTTTTGCAGACTCTTAAGGCAATGAAGTTTGGAGACAAATTCATTCGGTGTATTGAAACACTTTTTAACAGCCCTAGAGCCCAGATTCTAACTAACGGAGTCATGTCTGATGCCTTTCCGCTGTCCAGAGGCGTCCGCCAGGGTTGCCCATGTTCCCCACTGTTATTCTTAATAGCTATTGAACCTTTAGCTATTGCCATTCGCTCTAATGTCACTATCAGTGGAATTAAATATGGCACGGAAGAACATAAACTAGCTCTGTATGCTGACGACCTTTTAGTTTTCTTGTCTGACCCATCTAAGTCACTCCCCTCCCTCCTGCAATGCTTCCATCAATACAGCGCTGCTTCTGGATACAAACTAAACCTTTCAAAAAGTGAAGTCATGCCATTTAATATTCAAAACAACAATATTAAAAAACTAACCAAACCTTTGCAATGGTGCCTAAATGGGTTTAAGTACCTAGGCATTGAGATTAGGAAATCCACTGATAAAATTCTTAAAGATAACTATGTCAAACTAGTAGACCAAGTTAAATTAGATTTACAGAAATGGAGAGACCTGCCATTATCTCTAATTGGTAGAGTGAATTTAATTTAAATGAATATTCTCCCTAAATTTTTGTATTTATTTCATTCTATTCCAATTAAAATCCCAAAAAGTATGTTTAAAGAATTAAATAAATCCATATCCAATTTCCTATGGAAAGGTAAACCCTCTAGAGTTAAATATACATACCTCCAGGCCTCATATGCCAATGGAGGTTTAAACCTTCCCAATTTCAGACTATATTATCTTGCAGCTCAATTTCATTCAATTTGGTGTTGGTTGCATAGTGAGGACAATGAGACCAGATGGCTCTCCATTGAACAACATTTATTGGGAGGTGTACCCCTGAGGGTTCTCCCTTTCCTGCCTTGTAAGAAAGCACTTCTGAATTTTACCAAAGACACCATAATTTTAAACTCATATGCTGCCTGGCAAGAAGCTCATACCGCTATTGGTTTAAGCTCCACATTCCTCCGGAAAACTCCCCTCTGGGATAATCCCAGCATCCCTCATCCGATTACAGACAGAACTTTAAAAACTTGGGTTAACAGCGGCTTAAAGACTGTTGAAGATTTGTATAATAAAGATAATTTCATCAGCTTCCACCAACTAGCTCAAAAATTTAAACTGCCAAATCATAATTTATTCAAATATTTCCAAATCCGTGACTGGGTTCGTAACAGTTATACAGAATTTCCGAAAATTCCACCAGATTCTCCACTTGAAAGTCACCTGTTTGGTAAACTATTGCACTCTTCGAAAGGACTAATGTCTGGCATATATACCATCTTAAATAATAATCTTTTGACATACAAGAAGAACGATAAAAAAGTCAAATGGGAATTAGATCTGAAATGCAGTTATGAGAATACTGATTGGTGTAATATTTTAAACTTATCTCAGACTACCTTAATTTCGACCAAACATAGACAAATGCAGTTCAACATTTTTAATAGAACCTATTATACACCTCATAGATTACACAAAATATTCCATAATATTTCTCCCAACTGCCAAAGATGTAAAACCTGTATTGGAGACCTCTTTCATATGCTCTGGAGTTGTTCCTTGCTGAAGGAATTTTGGAAATACATCATTAGAACAACCTCAGATGTTATGAAAATGAAATGAAATGAAATGAAAAATACTTTATTCATCCCCGAAGGGAAATTCAGTATTGTAAAAGCTCACTTTTTTTTTTTTTTTTTTTTTTTTAAATAAACAAAAAGTCAGTTAGTCTTGTTCTTTAGGGTGATGGTTGCTGGCAGGAATGAATTCCTGTATCTCTCCGTCCTACAGCGAACTTGACGCAGCCTCCCACTGAACACACTCTGTTGATTCTTCACCGTGTTGTGGAGAGGATGGGAAGTGTCCTCCATCATCTTCATCAGCTTGTGAAGCATTCTTTTTTGAACGATCAGCTCCAGCGGCTCCAGAGTTCTCCCCAGCACAGAACCAGCTTTCTTGATCAGCTTGTTTAGTTTCTTCAAGTCTCTGGTTCTGATGCTGCTGCCCCAGCAGATGGCTGCAAAGCTAATTGCACTTTCTACCACAGACTTATAGAAGATCTGCAACATCTTTTTGCAGACATTAAATGATTTTAGCTTCCTTAAGAAGTAAAGTCTGCTCAGACCTTTCTTGTAGATGTAGTCACAGTTGCATTTCCAATCGAGTCTATTGTCCAGCTGAACTCCAAGGTATTTGTAGTTCTCTACCACCTCCACCTCCTCTTCCAGGATGTAGACAGGACTATGCTGCTTATTCTTGCTCCTCCTGAAGTCAACAATCATCTCTTTAGTCTTGCTGGTATTTAAGATGAGCTGATTGTTACTGCACCATTTCACAAACTGATTGACAAGTTCCCTGTATTCGGCTTCTTGTCCATCACTAATACACCCCACAACTGCAGAGTCATCAGAATATTTCTGCAGATGACAGGACTCAGAGTTGTACTGGAAGTCTGAGGTGTACAGTGTAAAGAGGAATGGTGAGAGTACAGTCCCTTGTGGTGCTCCAGTGCTGCTGACCACCATCTCAGACACACAACCTTTCAGTCTCACAAACTGTGGTCTGTTTGTGAGGTAGTCGTAGATCCAGGTGGTTGTGGAGGATCCACCTGGAAGTTATGGAGCTTCTGACATAGCAAAGCAGGCTGAATAGTATTAAATGCACTTGAAAAATCAAAGAACATGACCCTCAAAGTGCTGCCTGACTGGTCCAGATGAGAGTGGGCTCTCTGAAGCAAGAAGATGATGGCGTCTTCAACCCCAAGCCCATTACGATATGCGAACTGTAATGGGTCCTGAAAGGTGTTCACTTGCTTGTTGAGGTGAGCCAGTAAGAGTCTCTCCAGGACTTTCATGATGTGAGATGTCAGAGCAACTGGTCTGTAGTCATTTGGTTCAGCTGGTTGAGGTTTTTTAGGGACTGGAACAAGACAGGATGTCTTCCACAGCACAGGAACTCTGTTCTGTCTCAGGCTGGTGTTAAAAAGGTGCTGGAGAACCGGACATAGTTGTTCTGAGCAGGTCTTGAGAACTCTGGGACTGACACCATCTGGACCTGCAGCCTTGTTCCGGTTCAGTTTTTCTAGTTGTTTCTTGACCTGGTCACAGGAGACAGTCAGGCTGGAGGTGGAGGCAAAAGAGGTCTCAGGATGTCCTGATGTGGAGGGAGATGAGGCTGTGTTCAGGTCCATGACTGAGGTGCAGGGTGACAGAGTGGAGGTGGGACAGGAAAGCTGTGAGCTCATGGAGGGTGTGTGGAATGTTGGGTTGTCGGCAGGGGGGAACTGAACCTATTGAAGAACATGTTCAGTTCGTTAGCTCTGTCCAGACCTCCGTCAGTCTGGTCCCCCTTTAACTTGAAGCCAGTGATCTTCTTCATTCCCGACCATACATCCCTCACGTTGTTCTGCTGGAGCTGGCTCTCCAACTTCTTCCTGTCGTCCTCCTTGCACTTCTTAGTCTGTGTTTTCAGTTGTTTTTGTGTGGTCTTCAGTAACTCCCTGTCTCCATCCCTGAAAGCTTTCTTTTTGATGTTCAGCAGCTTTTTCAGGTCACTGGTGATCCAGGGTTTGTTATTGGGGAAGCACCTCACTGTTCTTGTTGGAACAATGTTGTCCACACAGAAGTTTATGTAATCTGTCACACACTCAGTCATGGTGTTGATGTCATCTCCATGAGGTTCACAGAGGACATTCCAGTCTGTGGCCTCAAAGCACCCTCTCAGAGCATCTTCAGCCTCAGTAGACCAGGTTTTAATCGTCCTCCTAATGACTGGTTGCTGCTGAACGATGGGCTTGTAGGTGGAGGTGAGAAGAACCAGATTATGATCAGATCTTCCTAGAGGAGGCAGGGCAGAGGAGCTGTATGCATTCTTTGTATTTGCATAAAATAAGTCCAACATCTTATTTTCTCTGGTGGAGCAGCTGACAAACTGCTGGAAAGTTGGCAACGTAGCAGAGAGGGAGACGTTGTTGAAGTCTCCAGAGATCGCCATGAATGAGTTTGGATGCTGTGTTTGTAGTTTAGCCACGACGGAGCTGATGACATCACAGGCTGTCTCTGGTGCGGTACCTGGTATTATATAAACCGCTACCAGAATAACACAGGCAAACTCTCTGGGTAAATAATATGGACGGAAACTCACAGCTAACAGTTCAATGTCTCTTGTGCAGATCTTCTCCTTGACAGTGACGTGTCCTGGATGGCACCAATGCTGATTGACCAGCACTGCAATTCCGCCTCCCTTCCGCTTCCCGCTGAGCTGTTTATTGCGGTCTGCACGGACCGTCTTGAAGCCGTGTACAGACGCATTACAGTCCGGGATGTGTTCATGCAGCCATGTCTCGGTGAAACACATGATACTGCATTCTCTGTACTCTTTCTGAGACCTTGTTAGTACTTCGAGCTCGTCCATCTTGTTAGCTAGCGATCTCACGTTACCCATCACAACAGTTGGAAGAAACGGTTTAAATCTCCACCGTTTTTCTCTCTGCCTTACCCCTGCCCTGCATCCTCTTGTCTTTGTCCTTAACTCCACTGGGATTTGACGTGTTATTTCGCTGAAAATCTTGATTTGGGAGAGTTTTAACAGTTGATCACGGTGGTAAACAATTTTTCCGTTGCTATGGATACACATCATAACAAGCAGTGAAAAAAGCCAATATACGAGGAAAAATCTCCCGAATTGCACACCGTTGAAACCAGCATAAAAAATCCTCCAAGAAAAACGTAATCTGACGAATAATGTCGATAAAAAAGACAACTATATTAGAAAAAAACACAAAAGTTAAGGGAGAGCTTTCACAAATTGCAGCTACCTAGCAGCGCATTCCAGAATTTTTTTTTTTTTTTTATAAAAGCAAACATAGAATTTGACCCAAGGATTTGGATTTTGGGAGACATTCAAATGCTTACTATGGATCACAATAAAAAATACTTCATATTACTCGCAGGCACGGCTGCAAAAAAGTGTATTCTACAAAACTGGAAAGCTGAATTTCCTCCTTCACAGAAACAATGGTTAAATGAAATAACATCCTATAGCACACCCGAAAAGATTTTATATAACGTGAGGAGAAAACCGTCAACATACGATAAAATATGGGGCTCCTTCCTCGCCTTACTACCCTCACTACATCCTTGCAGCTAAAAACTCCTATCATCTGCCAACATTTCCTTAATTTCTGGGACCTCACAGTCTTTTGGTCAGTTATTTGATCAATTAATTATTTCATTTTTCATGCCTGTCATAAGTGAGAACTAAAGAGTATTTTAACCATACCGGGGGTGGGTTGGGGTGGGGGGGTTGTTATGTGTACTGTATTTTTGTTTTCCAGTTTATTTCTCTTATGTAAAATGAAAAAAATGGCAACTCTTGTCCAAATAAACATATCTTTACAAAGATTAGGTTTTAAAGATGAAGTTACAGCTAGGTTTTGGTTAGGATTAGGGGCAAGGGGTTAGGTTTAGGCAATCAGTTATGGGCGTTAGGTTTAGGGTAAGGGGCTAGGGAATGCATGATGTCAATGGATGTACCCCACGGTGCATGTGTGTGTGTGTATAAATAAAGGTTGGAAAATGTTGCAGAAAAAGGAAATATTTACAAAGTTAACAGCAATTCTATGTATAAAGAGCTGAGTAATACAGCTACAGAGGGATGGTGTGGACATCTGCGTGATAATGTGAGAGATGTTTGTCATGCTCTCACATTTCAGACAACCTAACACCATCCAGTACATCCCACAGCAGGACAGGCCTGACATGAGGAGTGTGTGTACCGTCAACTCCGATGCCATGGTAAACGTGATGAGTTCCCCTCTGATCAGAGCTGCCACTAAGGGAGGACAGACAAACCTTCAGAAGCTGTTGGGTGGAGCAATCAGAGGAAGCCAAACACCTGAGCAGGGTTTTCATAAACGTGAACTGGACATGCAAACAGGAAGTCTGCATGCAGCTGCTTTTAGATCAGACTTCTGTCTATCAAAGTGTTCAAAAGCTAGTTTCTGTTTTTCAGTTTTTACAAGGACTGAAAGTTCCTGTTGGGAGACAATGTAAAGCGAGGAGGTGCCTTCACATACTGGTGAAGCCTGGTGTGATCTGTGATGATGACGATGCCATGTTTGCAGCTCCGTGTGTGTGCTTGGAGGTGGTTGGATGAGTGGTGTTGTGCATGTTGTTGAAGTGATTCATGGATGACATAAGAGACATTACAGGCTGAGTGTGTTTCAGCTAAGTCTCAAAGCTACGGAGCAGATTTCTGGTTTCAAATGTTCAGGAGAAATGCTGGAATATCAGATTTTTACATCAAATGTCCTTATTGGATCAGAGCTTCACTGTTGGTGCATCCTTACTAACTCTTTTTAATGATCTCACTCAAGTACTCTGAAGCAAAGAGGGTTAAAAAGTCCAAACGAGACGGAATAAAAAAAGGAAATGCAGTCATGTGAACTGAAACTCTAACAGCCAGTAATGGGGATTACATTATTTTTTTCAGCGATAAGCGCATTAGGAAACTTGCAGAGGTCTTAATCTGCTCATAATTAGTGGCGGCGTGGAAAGAAACGTGGTCCTGCTGGGGCCAGCCAGCAGAGAGCTAACAGTCATGTCTGAGGACACGCACCGGACTCTGGCCTGAGTCACAAATGCTGCGTTCAGTGTTGAATCGACTCTTCTCTCTGCCACTGATTCACCATCGCACCCTAAATTAATATGAAAACAACTCAGCGTTAAATGAATCATTTATAAACTCTGCTAAAAGTTAAACTAGCAGAAGCTCTGAATGATTTATTCCAGAAAATTCATCATTAAATTTTGAGCAAACATCAACACAGCTAAACTCCAACTTGTCCTGCAGCGTTATGAAACTGCGACTGGAAGCAAGCTGAGTTTTATGGAGCTAAATCAGGGCCATAATTTTGTTTAAGTGAAATAATTAGTTGAAATTAAAATAAAAAAAAAATGTAAACTGAAAATGAAGTCAATTTTTTAGTGTAAACTTTGAAAAAGAAGATAATTGGATTTAAAATAAAACAAAATGTTAAAAATGTTTTTATCAAATTTGAATTTATTAGGGATTACATCAAACTTAAACTTAAAACTTTCAGTATATTTTTTCAAGTTTTAGTTTTTTTTTCAATTCATTTAATTTTTTTCTCATTTTTTTCATTTCATTGCAGTTTTTGTATTTTCTGAACATCATTTAGTCATAAATTCTTAGCATTATATATTTTTTTCTAAGTTTGAGATTTTTTTTTTCATTTCCGTTTCAGATTTTATTTTTTTTCGGATTCAGAACTTTTCAGTGAAAGTCAAGACACTTCTTTTTAAAAGGTTCAGATTTTTCTTTCTTATTCAAACTTTTATTTTACTCTGTCAGATCCCAGTTTTTCAGTTTAAAGGAGTCATCACCTGGAAATGGCACTTTTTCATGTTAAAACATGTGTATTGGAACAGGACCTCAGTTAAAACGTGCCAAAAAGTCCGTAGAGTGAAAGGGACTTCGTTTTTGAGTGCGGGCTCTCTCTTCTCACCAGAATTAGCCACAAGCACGCGCTCTCCACAGTAGCCTACGCGATTTGGATTTCTTTCACCGGATGATGTGAACTAGAGAGGCTGCTAAGCTAGCCTCTTTAGCACCACCTGAAAGCAGCTGATTACCTGCCGCAGAGTATGACCAGCTTTGTCAGAGAGGAGGACGATGACAAGGAGGAGGAGGAGGAAGAGGAGGGGGGGTCGCCGTGCTGAGTTGCTTTGGCAGAAATTCATCAGTTTTCAGTGTAACAGGAGGGACAGCTTTACCAGGGAGCAGTGGATTATATTTATCAGTGAGGATGTGCAGTCGGTAAGTGTTGCTGCTGTGAAACTTATTATCTTTTGTGTCAGAGACCAGTAAACGGTGGTAGACGAGCGGACAAGCTGCTAATGTAGCTACAGAAGCTAACACTGTTTGGTTAACTTCACGTCAGACGTCCGCTCCTTATATCCATCAGAGTCCAGCCCTTTTACTCCGGATCCTCTCCATCAACCGCATCGTTATGTTTTTATCACGTTTTTCTCTGCTGGGACATCATTTCCTTCACCTGCTCTGTCCTGATAAAACTTTGATTTGGCTTTGACGTTTGCCTCGTGAACGCGCTCACAGACAGGTCTGATTCTCGTACGTATTCTCACCACAAACAATAGTTGGAGATAAAAAGAGGTTAAAATGAGCTCATTAAATTTTCCTCCCACCCAACTATGATTAAAAATTCATTTGAAGATAATTTAAGAAGGATTGTGGATGTAAAACACTAGGTTATGACACCTTTAAACTAATTGGCATGGTGGGCGGGGCTACAGAAAATGGGGGCATGGAATCATGAGTGACAGCACCTTTCACCTTCATAAATAATAGTTTGAAGGTGAAATAAAAATCTGAAACTATTTAAAAAAAAATGTTTTGACCCTTAAAGGTTGAATATGGAATACGGACAGAACAGCGACATCACGTGTGTCTAGGTCGTAGTTGCAACGGCAGAAAAACAACTCCAGCCGCTGGGATGCCAGGCTCACTGCCGATACGCATGTGACCAACAGTCTGCAGCATGTCCAACAAGTAATGCAGCGGAGTTTATAACTGACAGCTAACGTTAGCCATGTTAGCAAACAAGCTAGATTACAGATCCAGCAGGAAAGTCGCCATTTCCGTGTTTTACTCCGTGGAAAACGTTTATGTGGGTCCATTTAGTGAAGTCTTCACCTGAATTTACTCCAGGTTTTGCTCTTCTCAGGTCACTCCTCCTCAGAAACAGATAACAATATCTCCAGGGCTCTGAAGCAGCTGCTTCACTGGTCGTCTCTACGGTTTTCCCCTGTACAAGCCTGACTATGACCAAAATATTGTTTCCACACAGAGATCGTATTTGGCAACCTGCAATGGCGGCGTGTATTGGCTTATAGACGTAAATAAAATGCCATTATCGAACCCGTAAAAAATTATTTTATAATTATTTTTAGGCGAAATATAATTTTTCTAGGAAATGTTGTACTTTCATTCTGTACACCCCCAAACGACCTGTGGAGGTATTATTTTTGAAAAAATATAGCTTTTAATAAAAATGTTCCATATTCAACCTTTAATGAAAAGTTCCAAATCTGAAAAAATTAAATCTGAAACTCAAATGAAAAAGAAAAGAAATTTCAAACTTGATGAATTTGATAAAAAATATTTTATACATTGCTTTATTTTAAATCCAATTATCTTTTTTTCAAAGTTCACAGTAAAAACATGACTTCCATGTTCAGTTTACAGTTTTTTAATTTAAAATGTTTCTTTCCATTAAACAAAAATCATAGCCCTGATTTAGCTCCATAGAGTTTTTACCTGATTAAAGACATAAACTGACACAATAATTATGCATGTGTTGTCAGAAACTGCAGTGTGAATAAATTGAACTCTATGTGCTGGTTTGGACACTGCTTGCAATGCTAATCAGCTGTTTCCCACAAGCCAGTGGAAAGAATGTGAGGATTGGTGTATATACAGGCAGCGCTGGGCTAATTCTCCTGTTCCTTCATACATAAAGACTGTGTTGATTAGCAGAGCTGGAAGGTCACAGCTCATCCCTCTGGGTGGGTCTCCTTAAATGACCTGCTGCTTTAGGTCCTTCCACTGCACTCCTTGTGGAGTCAGACCATTAGCAATATTAACTTTTAACCCTTCTTTGGTTGGATGACGTGTACTGAGAGTTTTCTTTCTCTGATTTGAACTCTTATATAACCCTTAAAACTCAAATCCACAATGATCCATGATAACACCCTTATTTATCCCTTTTCATCATAAAAACATCACTATCATTACTATGTTGCTAAGAGATCTCTATTTAGACCTGGAAATGATGATGAAGACACTTCCTGTCAGAATGTCAGTGAGCTTAAATTGGTGGTAACGTTAAATCAGGAGCAGCAAAAGATTAACAAGTGAGCAGAAGGTTCTAATGCTGACTGGGATTAAAGGTTCTATATGCTGACTGGGATTAAAAGTTCTAGATGCTGACTGGGATTAAAGGTTCTAGATGCTGACTGGAATTAAAGGTTCTAGATGCTGACTGGGATTAAAGGTTCTAGATGCTGACTGGGATTAAAGGTTCTAGATGCTGACTGGGATTAAAGGTTCTAGATACTGACTGAGATTAAAGGTTCTGATGCTGACTAGGATTGCAGGTTCTAGATACTGACTGGGATTAAAAGTTCTAGATGCTGACTGGAATTAAAGGTTCTAGATGCTAACTGGGATTAAAGGTTCTAGATACTGACTGAGATTAAAGGTTCTAATGCTGACTGGGATTAAAGGTTCTAGATGCTGACTGGGATTAAAAGTTCTAGATGCTGACTGGAATTAAAGGTTCTAGATGCTGACTGGAATTAAAGGTTCTAGATGCTGACTGGTATTAAAGGTTCTGATGCTGATTGGGATTAAAGGTTTTAGATGCTGACTGAGATTAAAGGTTCTGATGCTGATTGGGATTAAAGGTTCTAGATGCTGACTGAGATAAAAGGTCCTCGATGCTGACTGGGTTTAAAAGTTCTAGATGCTGACTGGAATTAAAGGTTCTAGATGCTGACTGGAATTAAAGATTCTAGATGCTGACTGGGATTAAAGGTTCTGATGCTGACTGGGATTAAAGGTTCTAGATGCTGACTGAGATTAAAGGTTCTCGATGCTGACTGAGATTAAAGGTTCTGATGCTGACTGGGATTAAAGGTTCCGATGCAGACTGAGATTAAAGGTTCTAATACTGACTGGGATTAAAAGTTCTAGATGCTGACTGGAATTAAAGGTTCCGATGTTGACTGTGATTAAAGGTTCTAGATGCTGACTGAGATTAAAGGTTCTGATGCTGACTGTGATTAAAGGTTCTGATGCTGACTGGAATTAAAGATTCTAGATGCTGACTGGGATTAAAGGTTCTGATGCTGATTGGGATTAAAGGTTCTAGATGCTGACTGGGATTAAAGGTTCTAGATGCTGACTGAGATTAAAAGTTCTGATGCTGACTGTGATTAAAGGCTCCGATGCTGACTAGGATTAAAGGTTCTGATGCTGACTGGGATTAAAGATTCGGAATGCTGACTGGGATTAAAGGTTTAGAATGCTGACTGGGATTAAAGGTTCTGATACTAACTGGGATTAAAGGATCAGATGCAGACTGGGATTAAGGGTTCTAGATGCTGACTGGGATTAAAGGTTAAGAATGCTGACTGGGATTAAAGATTCTGATGTTGACTAGGAATAAAGGTTTTAGATGCTGACTGGGATTTAAGGTTATAATGCTGACTGGGATTAAAGGTTCTGATGCTGACTGGAATTAAAGGTTATGATGCTGACTGGAATTAAAAGTTCTAGATGCTGAGTGGGATTAAAGGTTTTAGATGCTGACTGGGATTAAAAGTTAAGAATGCTGACTGGGATTAAAGGTTCTGGATGCTGACTTGGATTAAAGGTTCTATAGCTGACTGGGATTAAAGGTTCAAGAAGCTGACTGGGATTAAAGGTTCTGGATGCTGACTGTGATTAAAGGTTCTAATGCTGACTGGGATTAAAGGTTCAATATGCTGACTGGGATTAAAGATTCTATATGCTGACTGGGATTAAAGAGTCTGGATGCTGACTGGAATTACAGGTTTAATGCTGACTGGGATTAAAGGTTCTAGAAGCTGACTGGGATTAAAGGTCCTGTATGGTGACTGGGATTAAAGATTCTGATAGTGACTGGGATTAAAGGTTCTGTATACTGACTGGGATTAAAGATTCTGATGCCGATTGGGATTAAAGTTTCTAGATAATGACTGGGATTAAAGGCTCTAATGCTGACTGGGATTAAAGGTTCTAGTTCTGACTGGGATTAAAGGTTCTAGATGCTGACTGGGATTAAAAGTTAAGAATGCTGACTGTGATTAAAGATTATGATGCCAATTGGGATTAAATGTTCTAGATGCTGACTGGGATTAAAGATTCTGATGCCAATTGGGATTAAAGGTTCTAGATGCTGACTGGGATTAAAGATTCTGATGCTGACTGGGATTAAAGGTTCTAGATGCTGACCGTGATTAAAGGTTCTAATGCTGACTGGGATTAAGGTTCTAACGCTCACTGGGATTAAAGGTGCTGTATGCTGACTGGGATTAAAGGTTCTGAATGCAGACTGGGATTTAAAGTTCTAATGGTGAATGGGATTAAAGGTTCTGGATGTTGACTGGAAATAAAGGTTCTGGATGCCGACTGGGATTAAAGTTCTAATGTTGACTGGGAATAAAGGTTCTGGATGCCGACTGGGATTTAAGGTTCTAATGCCGACTGGGATTTAAGGTTCTAATGCTGACTGGGATTAAAGGTTCTGGATGTTGACTGGCATTAAAGGTTCTGATGCTGATTGGGATTAAAGTTTCTAGAAGCTGACTGGGATTAAAAGGTCCTTAATGCTGACTGGGATTAAAGGTTCTAGATGCTGACTGGGATTAAAGGTTTTGATGCTGACTGGGATTAGAGGTTCTAATGCTGACACGGATTAAAGGTTCTAGATGCTGACCGTGATTAAAGGTTCTAATGCTGACTGGGATGAAAGGTTCTAGAAGCTGACTGGGATTAAAGGTGCTGTATGCTGACTGGGATCAAATGTTCTAATGCCGACTGGGATTTAAGGTTCTAATGGTGAATGGGATTAAAGGTTCTGGACGTTCACTAGGATTAAAGGTTCTAGATGCTGACTGGGATTAAAGTTCTAATGTTGACTGGGATTAAAGGTTCTGGATGCTGACTGGGACTTAAGGTTCTAATGCTGACTGGGATTTAAGGTTCTAATGCTGACTGGGATTAAAGGTTCTGGATGTTGACTGGGATTAAAAGTTCTGATGCTGACTGGGATTAAAGTTTCTAGAAGCTGACTGGGATTAAAGGTTCTGATGCTGACTGGGATTAAAGGTTCTAGAAGCTGACTGGGATTAAAGGTTCTGATGCTGATTGGGATTAAAGATTCTAAAGTTGGCTGGGATTAAAGTTTCTGGATGATGACTGGGATTAAAGCTTCTGGTGGTGAGTGGGATTAAGGGTTCTGATGCTGACTGGGATTAAAGATTCTGATGCCAATTGGGATTAAAGGTTCTAGATGCTGATTGGGATTAAAGATTCTGATACTGACTGGGATTAAAGGTTCTAGATGCTGACTGTGATTAAAGATTCTAATGCTGACTGGGATTAAGGTTCTAACGCTGACTGGGATTAAAGGTGCTGTATGCTGACTGGGATTAAAGGTTCTGAATGCCGACTGGGATTTAAGGTTCTAATGGTGAATGGGATTAAAGGTTCTGGATGTTGACTGGGAATAAAGGTTCTGGATGCCGACTGGGATTAAAGTTCTAATGTTGACTGGGAATAAAGGTTCTGGATGCCGACTGGGATTTAAGGTTCTAATGCCGACTGGGATTTAAGGTTCTAATGCTGACTGGGATTAAAGGTTCTGGATGTTGACTGGCATTAAAGGTTCTGATGCTGACTGGGATTAAAGTTTCTAGAAGCTGACTGGGATTAAAAGGTCTTTAATGCTGACTGGGATTAAAGGTTCTAGATGCTGACTGGGATTAAAGGTTTTGATGCTGACTGGGATTAAAGGTTCTAATGCTGACACGGATTAAAGGTTCTAGATGCTGACCGTGATTAAAGGTTCTAATGCTGACTGGGATGAAAGGTTCTAGAAGCTGACTGGGATTAAAGGTGCTGTATGCTGACTGGGATCAAAGGTTCTAATGCCGACTGGGATTTTAGGTTCTAATGGTGAATGGGATTAAAGGTTCTGGATGTTCACTGGGATTAAAGGTTCTAGATGCTGACTGGGATTAAAGTTCTAATGGTGAATGGGATTAAAGGTTCTGGATGCTGACTGGGATTTAAGGTTCTAATGCTGACTGGGATTTAAGGTTCTAATGCTGACTGGGATTAAAGGTTCTGGATGCTGACTGGGATTAAAGGTTCTGATGCTGACTGGGATTTAAGGTTCTAGAAGCTGACTGGGATTAAAGGTTCTGATGCTGACTGGGATTAAAGTTTCTAGAAGCTGACTGGGATTAAAGGTTCTGATGCTGACTGGGATTAAAGGTTCTAGAAGCTGACTGGGATTAAAGGTTCTGATGCTGATTGGGATTAAAGATTCTAAAGTTGGCTGGGATTAAAGTTTCTGGATGATGACTGGGATTAAAGCTTCTGGTGGTGAGCGGGATTAAGGGTTCTGATGCTGACTGGGATTAAAGATTCTGATGCCAATTGGGATTAAAGGTTCTAGATGCTGATTGGGATTAAAGATTCTGATACTGACTGGGATTAAAGGTTCTAGATGCTGACTGTGATTAAAGATTCTAATGCTGACTGGGATTAAGGTTCTAACGCTGACTGGGATTAAAGGTGCTGTATGCTGACTGGGATTAAAGGTTCTGAATGCCGACTGGGATTTAAGGTTCTAATGGTGAATGGGATTAAAGGTTCTTGATGTTGACTGGGAATAAAGGTTCTGGATGCCGACTGGGATTAAAGTTCTAATGTTGACTGGGAATAAAGGTTCTGGATGCCGACTGGGATTTAAGGTTCTAATGCTGACTGGGATTAAAGGTTCTGGATGTTGACTGGCATTAAAGGTTCTGATGCTGACTGGGATTAAAGTTTCTAGAAGCTGACTGGGATTAAAAGGTCCTTAATGCTGACTGGGATTAAAGGTTCTAGATGCTGACTGGGATTAAAGGTTTTGATGCTGACTGGGATTAAAGGTTCTAATGCTGACACGGATTAAAGGTTCTAGATGCTGACCGTGATTAAAGGTTCTAATGCTGACTGGGATTAAAGGTTCTAGAAGCTGACTGGGATTAAAGGTGCTGTATGCTGACTGGGATCAAAGGTTCTAATGCCGACTGGGATTTTAGGTTCTAATGGTGAATGGGATTAAAGGTTCTGGATGTTCACTGGGATTAAAGGTTCTAGATGCTGACTGGGATTAAAGTTCTAATGGTGAATGGGATTAAAGGTTCTGGATGCTGACTGGGATTTAAGGTTCTAATGCTGACTGGGATTTAAGGTTCTAATGCTGACTGGGATTAAAGGTTCTGGATGTTGACTGGGATTAAAGGTTCTGATGCTGACTGGGATTAAATTTTCTAGAAGCTGACTGGGATTAAAGGTTCTGATGCTGACTGGGATTTAAGGTTCTAGAAGCTGACTGGGATTAAAGGTTCTGATGCTGATTGGGATTAAAGGTTCTAAAGTTGGCTGGGATTAAAGTTTCTGGATGATGACTGGGATTAAAGCTTCTGGTGGTGAGTGGGATTAAGGGTTCTGATGCTGACTGGGATTAAAAGGTCCTTAATGCTGACTGGGATTAAAGGTTCTAGATGCTGACTGGGATCAAAGTTTTGATGCTGACTGGGATTAAAGGTTATAATGCTGACAGGGATTAAAGGTTCTGGATGCTGACTGCCATTAAGAGTTCTAATGCTGACTGGGATTAAAGGTTCTGGATGCTTACTGGGATTAAAGCTTCTGATGGTGACTGGGATTAAAGGTTCTGATGCTGACTGAGATTAATGGTTCTTATGCTGACTAAGATTAAAGGCTCTGATGCTGACTGAGATAAAAGGTTCTGGATGCTGACTGGGATTAAAGGTTCTAGATGCTGACTGGGATTAAAGATTCTGATGCTGACTGAGATTTAAGGTTCTAGATGCTGACCATGATTAAAGGTTCTAATGCTGACTGGAATTAAGGTTCCAACGCTGACTGGGATTAAAGGTTCTAGAAGCTGACTGGAATTAAAGGTGCTGTATGCTGACTGGGATTAAAGGTTCTGGATGCCGACTGGAATTTAAGGTTCTAATGGTGAATGGGATTAAAGGTTCTAGATGCTGACTGGGATTTAAGGTTCTAATGTTGACTGGGATTAAAGGTTCTTGATGCTTACTGGGATTAAAGGTTCTAATGCCGATTGCGATTTAAGGTTCTAATGCTGACTGGGATTAAAGGTTCTGGATGTTGACTGGGATTAAAGGTTCTGATGCTGACTGGGATTAAAGTTTCTAGAAGCTGACTGGGATTAAAGGTTCCGATGCTGACTGCGATTAAAGGTTTAAGACGCTGACTGGGATTAAAGGTTCTAGATGCTGACTGGGATTAAAGATTCTGATGCTGACTGGGATTAAAGGTTCTGTATGCTGACTTGGATTAAAGATTAAGGATGCTGATTGTAATTAAAGGCTTTGATGCTGACTGGGGTTTAAGGTTCTAATGCTGACTGGGATAAAAGGTTCTAGAAGCTGACTGGGATTAAAGGTTCTGTATTCCGACCGGAATTAAGGGTTCTGCATGCTGACTGGGATTAAAGGTTCTGGATACTGACAGGGATTAAAGGTTCTAGAAGATGCCTGGGATTAAAGGTTCTAGAAGCTGACTGGGATTAAAGGTTCTAGAAGCTGACTGGGATTAAAGGTTCCGATGCTGACTGCGATTAAAGGTTTAAGACGCTGACTGGGATTAAAGGTTCTGGATACTGACTGGGATTAAAGGTTCCGATGCTGACTGCGATTAAAGGTTTAAGACGCTGACTGGGATTAAAGGTTCTAGATGCTGACTGGGATTAAAGATTCTGATGCTGACTGTGATTAAAGGTTCTGTATGCTGACTTGGATTAAAGATTAAGGATGCTGATTGTAATTAAAGGCTTTGATGCTGACTGGGGTTTAAGGTTCTAATGCTGACTGGGATTAAAGGTTCCGATGCTGACTGCGATTAAAGGTTTAAGACGCTGACTGGGATTAAAGGTTCTGGATACTGACAGGGATTAAAGGTTCTGATGCTGACTGGGATTAAAGTTTCTAGAAGTTGACTGGGATTAAAGGTTCCGATGCTGACTGCGATTAAAGGTTTAAGACGCTGACTGGGATTAAAGGTTCTGATGCTGACTGGGATTAAAGATTCTGATGCTGACTGGGATTAAAGGTTCTGTATGCTGACTTGGATTAAAGATTAAGGATGCTGATTGTAATTAAAGGCTTTGATGCTGACTGGGGTTTAAGGTTCTAATGCTGACTGGGATAAAAGGTTCTAGAAGCTGACTGGGATAAAAGGTTCTAGAAGCTGACTGGGATTAAAGGTTCTGTATTCCGACCGGGATTAAGGGATCTCCATGCTGACCAGGATTAAAGGTTCTGGATGCTGACTGGGATTAAAGGTTTATCTTAGAAAAGCAACAACAAAAAAAAACAGTGGACCAAAAATAGCTAAAAATGTGTTGGAGTTTTAAGCCTTTAACAACTTCTCTGCATTTTTCTGACTCTTTCATCTGCTGGGCGGTTTGACCGAAATGTAATTATATTACACATCACTATATGTTTTAAAGGTGCCGTGACATCAAATTTCACTTTTCTGGGGTTTTGGGTGTATAATATGATCTGTTGTGCACTGATGAGGCCATGTGAATGTCAGAGTGAGAATCAAAGTTCCTGTTTATGGTCTGTCAGCTTTGTCTCTCTGCTCAGAAACAGTTGAATCAGACAGCAGGCTATCATTCTACGTAGTTCTATCATTCTACGTAGTTCCATCATTCTACGTAGTTCCATCATTCTACGCAGTTCTATCATTCTGCGTAGTTCTATCATTCTACGTAGTTCTATCATTCTACGTAATTTAATTGCTCCAATAAGAGCACACTATCAAGTAAACAGCGCCCCCCCCCCCCCCCCCCTCTCTCTCTCCTAACGGTTTATGCACCGTCCGCTCCCCCCCCCCCCTCCCCTCCCTGTCTGATTCAGCTTCGTGTATGGAGCTAGTAGTAACTTCTGTGCAGTCAGGTCTGGATTTTCAAACAAATGGATTTAAGAGCAAACTTCTGCAGCAACACTGAGGGAGGGGGCCACAACCTGTAAGTTTATTTATTTTCTAAATGCTGTCTTGTCTGATAAACGTAGCTCACTGTCTGAAGTGAGCCATGTTGCTAGCAGTTAGCCTTTAGCAAACTCCGACCGCAGCATGACCTAGATTCTCCAAATAAGGTCATAGCCAAATAAGGTGTAGCCAATCAAAATGAAGTCAACGTGGTCTCCGGGTAAAGCTCCATATCATCACCGGACCCAACTGTATTACTGAGGAAGTGAGGTCTGGCGTTTCAAAACAATACTCCGCTGTAAAAAATGCCGTTTTTTTCTTTGGAGTATTTACATATGCAGTAATGCCAACAACATAAACTAGTTTTTAACTGCTATGTCATCACTCCTTTAAATACGTGGTTTCAGAGTTTGAAATGGAACATATTTTTCCATGCATGAGTGGGTGTTCACCACATTTTCCACTGTCTGAAAGAAGAATTACTGCGATAGACAGGTTAAGAATAGACGATTCCCAAAATAATTTAATGTCTGAAGAGTCTTGAGCTACACCCTGAATCCATCTTTCTCCTCAGAACTGATCTGAACCAGGTCTTTGGATGTATTACGATGGTGTTGATTATCTCTAGCAAACATGTCAACAGTGACATCTGACTCCACTGTCCTCCATCTTGTCTAGTTTAACCTGAGGACATGGATGGTGCTGCTCTTAGTTTCAGACATTCTTGTTTCTCTAAAGCATGTTTGTGCAACCACGGGCTCATATTTCCCGTCTGGTGACAACATTATCCCGACATCATCCTGAGCAACTTCCGGTTTGGTCCAGGTCTGACATCTTTAACCCAAAGTATTTCCGGACAACAGATACATCATCGTCTTTATCTTTTCCGTCCATTTTCCCATGCTCAACATCTCCAACAACACTGCTGCTGCAGGTTTACTGGTGCAGCACTGAAAGAGGTCCCCCCTCAAACAGTCTCCCCTGCACCATGTTCGCTGATGTTTTTTAGGTTATTTTAGCTTGTGTTTGTGGTATGACATACATTCATATCCCAACAAAAATAAAAACAGTTTTTTTTTATCGGAACCGTGTACTTGATACGACCAAATTTCAGGAATGACCTCATGAACCGTAGGAGGAAGGCCTCCAGTTTCCTCCAACGTACCTAATTCCCAGCATGCTTTTAGAGTGATTTCTGTGGATTGATTTAGTCTGTTTAGCCTGTTTCTGTCACGATATTGGTGATATCACAATATCGCAGTAGGTATATTGCCACTATATTCTTGTTGTCTTGTCACGGTATGAAATAAGGCTGAGACGACACGTTGATGCAATCGATTACGTCGACGCATAACATATGCTGACAAACTATATGTGCTGATGCGTCTTCAGACCAAGACAAAGATGGTGGCGCTGGCGAGGCGCTCCTTTGAGTTTTAAAAGTGTAAGGCAGTGAAGGAATGCGCTTGTTTGTCAAAGGTATGGTAATATAAGGCACGGTGAAACCAAAGCCTCATGAGACAGTAAGACGCTGTGGTACAACTGTTGTGAGATCGATGCCATGTCTGGAGACATTTGACCTGTTAGAGCTCCATCTGCTGGTCGTGGGTGTGTATTGCAGCTGAGGGAAGCGCTGCTGGGAGCTGACTCGTCTCTGACTCGTCTCTGACTCGTCTCTGACCCTATGTATAATAAAAGATATGTTCTTGTATTCGTGTTTCATCTGGTGGTTATATCTTGGAATTATCCTCTGGGATAAAGTATTTTTCATGTTATTTCCAAGTGACTGGAACCTGTATTAAACATTGACAGATTGAAGATGAAGATGCACTTTTTCAGGAAGCTAGACCTATGTTCAATATAAATGTTTAATTCTGAATGCTTATTTATCTTTATTATCTTTTTGTTGAAAAGTTACTTTCTTCAAAAACTTAAACCCTCCAAGTTTACATTACTATATTATTTCAATATTTCTAATAAGTATTTTGGGTGACTTTTTATTTGCCTTTGAAATGCTTGACATGATAATGTATTATTTTGTACTCTTGCTTGAATTTTATCTTGGAATTTTGAGTAGAGCAAAAACATATATTGCAATGTTTAGAAATTCATGTTTTTTTTCCATTTCAGATATGTATCAACACACATAAACTGCGGTCAGTCAGTTTATGGGGAGATAATTGAATAGAACTGAAAAAACAATTGCTAGACTAATCAGCAAAGGTTTTTCTAGCTGTTAAAAATTGACCCTTCACTAAGTCCCCCCGCCCCCCCATGGTTACAGTTTCTAAGTCTGACAAGCTCACTTTTTGGGCTAATTTCTGCCTGCACCAACATGGATTGCTCAGCAATTTCAATTAACATATTCCAAAGAAAGTTGTGTTAAATTTCTGGAGTAATAGTTGGGAAAAGTCAGAAGGAGCTAGACAGACAGGACTGCAGGATGCATTTGAGGAATACATCATTATTTGTCAGTGGAGTAATGAAGAGGATATTAAAATCGAAGCAAAGGTTAAGCGTTCATACAGAAAGACCCAGCAACTCCACGTCTTGACGATTCATGTCCAGAACAAACGTAAAATGGGAACAACAACGTTCTTGCATGGCAGAGTAAATCAACATATTGTTTTATTTTAAGCTAACTGTCATGTATGACTCTAGATAGTTTCAGGTATCTGACGTGTTTTAGCCTGTTGCTGGATGTTTTCTCTTTGGGTTCTAGCGGACCAGGATGTTCCCACATCGTGGGTTTGATCAATACATTAGATCTGATCAGGATAGCGGCTACTGGATCTGAGAAACTCGCAGAAAGGACCGTGTTATATTTGTCTCTATGTTTGGCAATCAGTGTGACTTAAATGTTTATCTGGTATATTTGTTTAGCCTCTAGCGACACACAGCTACCCTACTCCATGTTAAAACAGTAACTACCATTGTCTTGTAGCTAACAACTGTGCTAGTTGGCGTTAGCATCTTACCTTAGAGCAAACAGTTTGTTCAGCTCCATGTTCAGCCTAATTCAGCAGTGAGTGAAGTCTTCCACGCCATTTAATCCATATTCTACATCTCTCCACTTGTGTTTTTTGGTTTTGAGAAGGCAAAAATGCAGCATCACTCAAACCTTCTGGATTTCTGTCATCAGACTTGCAAATCCTGTCTATGCCCCGGCTACCAGAAAGTCTTTTCCTTAGTTACCGTTGCTAACGTATGATCGGTCAGTGGCGGTTCCAGGGTGGGGCTGGTGAAAGATCACGTTTTAACCTTGAATCTGATGATAAATGTAGTGATGACTGGTCAAAGCATTTCATTTCCTTATTATTGTTATAGTGAGCCTCCCCACAATATCACAATAAAAGTCATACTGTGAGGTTCAGTATCATGATATTTTACCCTGTTGGTTTCCTTAACTAGGCTGTTATGAATCTGACCTGAACTTTTCTGTCTGTTTAAGCGCCCTGAGGTGACACTGTCATGAATGGAGGCTATAAAGTTGAATTGAATTGAATTGAAAATATTTTACTGTGAAATGTGGATATTGTGACACCCCTACTGTTTAGAGATGGATTTTCAGCCCAATTACACCCATCAACCACAACACAAGACTTTTATAAAGCCTTTATCTTCATCTCCTTTTGGACTTATGTGAAAATCCTCGTCTTCATGCAGAAAGAGAGAAAAATGTAAAATTGTCAGAAAGCAGTCTAAATAAGCCAACTGCACCTGGGCTTAGATTACTCTACTGTTCAGAAATCACCATACATCAAGGAGCAAAAGAACGCCGGTGCTATTTTAAGGAGAGCTGGCAGTAACCACACCACTATCCTTTACTATTGACCAGCATACTGATGCATGAAAAGCTCTGGCATCGCAGGTCCAAGACATAGACGAACCAAGCCGCACACCTGCAGAGTCCTAATAGGTTTATACATGTGGACAATAACTATGCAGCTGTTATGTCTGTTTGTGGTTGCCTTGCACCTCAGCCATACAAGGCTAAATGTGTGAGTCTGAATAAGGATAGCGAATAGATGAAAATTACAATTATATCAAACCAAAAAAGCTATAAAAGGTGTTACAATTCTCAATACAACAATTTATTTGGGTAAAAAATGCACATATCTTTGAAGAATTTTCTAAAAGTTCGAAATGATCCGCTTGAGAGGTGAAAAAGTTTTTCTCGTACATGGAGCTACGCTGTGCTCAGGTGAACAGGATGGGCAGGGTCAGTGAACATGTAAGCGGAGAGGAATGCTGCTATCAGTTTTTCTGAAACCCACTTCAAACAATATGACCCCTGACCCAGAAACAACCAGCTTTAATGAGTTTTACAACAAGAGATTGGGCAACTTCAGAAGAGGAAAAACATGGCTTAAACCAGCATGTCAAACTCAGGTTCCACATTTAGACCAGTCTGGTCTTCAGTGGGCTGGGCCAGTGAAACAACAGCATAATAACCAGTGTTTCCCAATCCTGGTCCTCAAGCATCACTGCCCTGCACGTTTTGGGGATTTCCATACTTAAACACACCTGACTCGAATGTATAACTCATCAGCATGCTTGGAGAGAAATTGACAAGCAGGTCAATTGATCTGCATCAGGTGTGCTGGAGTTGGACAGAACTAGCAGGGCAGGGGTACTGGAGGATTGAGAAACACTGACCCAGAAATAATTCAAACTTATCAGGATGTTTACATTTCATTAACTATTCAATCATTCATTTTCTACACCCCTGATTCGAGTTCAGGGTCACGGGAAAGCTGGAGTTTATCGCACCAATCAGCAGGCTAGAGACAGGTTCGTCTGGACAGGTATTCCTGGACAGGTCAACAGTCTGTGGCAGAATAAACTATCCTTTTAGAAAACATCATGAACCAGAAATTTCTGAAGAAAAGGGAAGTTTAAAAAATATTTTGCCTCAGTTTCACATTTGTTTCATTTATTTATTCACTATTTTTATGTATATTTTAAACCATATATAAAATATTAGAATATATCTGTATATTAATTTTATTCATATTCATATCTATGTAGATATAGCTAGATATGACGGGCAAACACCTGCCCGCCACCTGCAGGAAGCCAGAAAAACAGTTACACGACTGGAAAATGTCGAATACGACAGTTGTTTTGCAATCGGGTTTTTACCGCATTCAGTCCCAAAAGGACACCCTGAGAGGAGAAATCTGTGGATCAGCTCTATCAACGGCAGCCCCTCCAGTACACATGTATTAGCCGCGACCACTTCATCACCGGTCAGTAATGCCCAAAACTACATTCAAGTAAACACAAGTATATAACTGTATATTAGTTAATGTAGTTTTAGCCATAAATAAAGCCTTATACAGCATCGTTTCTCTGTATGGGTCACAAGTGTCCAGTACTTCCATCTTATTTCTGAATGTTTCCTTCTCGGCAACTGACAGCTGATTTAAACAACTATTCTCTAGTCTGTCAGCAGAGTCGCTGCATGCTGTCATCTTGGAGAGTTCTTTTCCCCACCAGGCGTTCTGGCAGGTCACGTGACTGAAAACTATCTATAGACAGATAGCCTACACTATATTGCCAAAAGTATTCACTCACCTGCCTTGATCAACATTTGAGCTTCAGTAACATCCCATTCCTAATCCATAGGGTTCAATATGACCAGAAGGCCTGGCTCTCAGTCTCCGCTCTGATTCATCCCAAAGGTGTTCTATGGGGTTGAGGTCAGAACTCTGTGCAGGCCAGTCCAGTTCCTCCACACCAGACTCTGCATCCAGGTCTTCATGGACCTGCTTTGTGCACTGGTGCACAGTCATGTTGGAAGAGGAAGGGGCCAGCTCCAAACTGGTCCCACAAAGTTGGGACATGGAATTGTCCAGAATGTCTTGGTATGCTGAAGCATTCAGAGTTCCTTTCACTGGAACTAAGGGGCCAAGCCCAGCTCCTGAAAACACCCCCACACCATAATCCCCCCTCCACCAAACTTTACACTTGACACAATGCAGTCAGATAAGTACCGTTGTCCTGGCAACTGCCAAAACCAGACTTTTTCATTAGTTTGCCCCACAGAACATCTCCACTGCTCTATAGTCCAGTGGCGGCTGCTTTCCACCACTGCATCCACGCTTTGCATTGCACTTGGTGATGTATGGATGGATGCAGCTGGTCGCCATGGAAACCCATTCCATGAAGCTCTCTGTCACTGTTCTTGAGCTGATCTGAAGGCCACATGAAGTTTGGAGGTCTGTAGTGATTGACTCTGCCGAAAGTTGACCACCTCTGTGCACTATGCGCTTCAGCATCCCCTGCCCGCTCCGTCAGTTTACGTGGACGAACACTTCATGGCTGAGTTGCTGTCGTTCCCAAACACTTCCATTTTCTTATAATACAGCTGACAGCTGACTGTGGAATATTTAGGAGGAAATTTCACATCTGGATTTGTTGCACAGGTGGCATCCTATCACAGTTCCACGCTGGAATTCACTGAGATCCTGAGAGCGACACATTCTTTCACAAATGTTTGTAGAAACAGTCTGCATGCCGAGCTGCTTCAATTATACACCTGTGGCCATGGAAGCGAGTGGAACACCTGATTTCAATGATTTGGATAAGAGAGCAAATACTTTTGGCAATATTGTGTGTTAATGAAACAAACTGAATCATTTAAAAATTGTCTATTTCTAAAAATTTTTTTATTACTTTTGATATTTTCAACAAACTTTATTAACTTTATTTTTTTTAATATTTGATATGTATTCTAGTTATAAACTTTTGTTTTCATTCATTTGACTTATTTACATATTTAATTCATTTTACATACTGAAACATTTCCATAACTGATTTACAGGTGCATTACAACCGACATCCCAATGGCTCAAGAAAACCACAAAACATTTCAGCACAAATATCTGGAAGAGAAAAATCCGATAACCCACATCAGGATCAAAGTTTTCCAGATCTAGATTAAATGTACATGCGAATGCATTTCCACATGTGTTTAGTAATCCTGACCAACTGAACTCATCCCACAGGCCAGATCTGACCCTCTGGTGAACCGATTTTGGTCCCCATGCAATTTATTTGACACCCATCGCTAAAACAAATCCACAGACATAGATTCTTTGTTGGGTAAATTCATGATATAAATTCAAGGGATCAAACTCAATTCTTGCAATTCTGTAAACTTGTCAAATAAACTGCAAAAGAAGTGGCAAAATTATGGGGAATACTACACACTCTTTAAGAAACAGGAACTTACCGCTGTGGACAGTCTGGAGGCTAGCGTCATCTCCAAGTTGCCTTTGAGGCCGAGCAGAGCAGGAACCAGAATGAAGACCTCCGACACCTCTGTGAACACCGTCCAGTGCTGCAATGAGAAGATTGTAGAATCAGTAACACAAACAAAGTAAAAACAGCCATACTGGACTCGGATTATTAACAATAATAATAACAATATATTTTATTTACAGAGTGCTTTTACAAAAGACCAAAGATGCTTTACAGGAGGGAAGGCAATAACTAAAAGAAATAGTAAACAAAAATGAGTGGTGTGAATGACGGTTTCAGCAGCTTTGAAGGAGAGAGAGGAGCAAAGTCGGGCAATATTACGGAGATGGAAGAATGCTGGTGTCAAATATGCTGCTGAGATTACAGATGAGAGAGGAGACAGACAGGGCAGAGTTATCAAAGGTGATGGAAAAGTGAGGGGACTTTGTGAGTGATTTGGATTACTTTATTGATATACTTTATTAATCCCAATTAGAGTGCCAATTAGGAAATTCATTCTTTGCATTTTAGCCCATTTCTGAGTTTCTGAGTCTGCATGATCCAGTTCTTTAAAGGCCTCCTTGCACTGAACACCCGTTTAACTTGCTCCTTCTGAAATACGGAGGGTTTCCCCTTGTTTACTTACACATGCTGACTTGCTAGCGTTGCGTTCCCCCCAGTCGGCTGTGCTTTCTCATCAGAGAAACAATACGAAGAGAAGAGCGAATCGGGAACAGCCTTGCACTTCTACGTCACATTGCAAATAGCGTATCCCACGTGGGGTTTCTATCTGTCCATTGGAAGGCAGGTAACCCTCCACTACACACTAGAAGTAAAGACGGCACGACTGTAGCTTCGAAGTTGAGAAGCTAATTAGCTAACTGTTTGTTAGCATGGCGGGACAAACTTGTTTGTCGGCTCTATTTCCTGTCTGTAGCGAAATAAGAGCGGAGGGCGGAGCTTCCTTCATACACTGATGGGAGGCAGCCAATCAGATGGAAATTCATGAGAAGGACCCGGAAAAGCTGCCGTTGGACCACAAGCCTCTCTTCTAGTATACAAATACAGCTGGATACAAAGATACCAGAAGGTTTTTTTAAACAGAAACGATGCAGAATGCATTCAATAATAATGGAGAACACAGAAATATTAATGAAATGACCATGGAAATACAACTTTAATACTAGTTAAGTGGTAAAGTCCAGTTAGAAGAGCCTTTACTCATCAATCTCCATCAACTCTAGCTTAAACACAAGGAAATAACAGCATCCTGCCTCAGTGGTAGCTAGACTTCTCACCACCGGTCACGTTACACTGCATTTCATCTCCATATCACTGATCTCTAAAATCATAAACATACAACCAGTAGAATTCCCTGCTTCCATGATAACAGACTGTCTTTGGAGAAGAAGAAAGCTATGATGGTGATGTTATCATGTAATGTTTCAGAGCTGTTCAGGGAGCATTGTTCTAAACCTTTGGATTCACCCCAGATCAACAGTTCAGATCAGTGCTTACTGATAATGTTTCACATTTTTCAGTGTGGTACTACCCACTTATTTACTTAAATACACATTAAAGACACATAAATAACACAATTGCTTGAATATACTGTCAGTAAAATCATACATCTGATGCTGCTGGACAACTGTTGTACAGTTGCGCTTTAAAGTGTACATACCCTCATATAAAATAAAAGGCTAAATTCACAATAGTTATTCAAATAACACAAAACTGAAAAAAGTAATAATAAAAATTACAAAATTATAATTTTGTAAAGTGAAATATTGATTTTGAAGCTTTGTTTGAAAAATAATTTTAAAAAATCTGTCCAAGACAAATTAAAACACCTTGGTCATGAACAGTGGGTCAAAATACCTGTTGACAGGTGTAGAAGTCTAATTGACCATAAGACCCCCTGATTGCAGTGATTGCCTCAAAGTGTTGCTCAACAAAGTTTAAGCTCATGCTTGTTTACTTGCTTAATTTCTTATCTGTTTATTTTTTATATTTCTGTTGAACCACAATACAAAATCAAAGTCACGGTGTTCATAAAATTTTTAATCATTATTACTTTTGTCAATTTCGACTTATTTTACTGGCAGCTGACTTTTTTGGTCTTTAATGAAAGGGTATGTAAACTTTCAAGCACAGCTATATCACTGAAAACCAAAAAGCTTCTATTCTCTTCAGTTCTATCAAAAATATAAACATTGTCTGTTTTCAAAACTGGATATACTTAAAGGTGTACGTACTGACACTGTCTGGAAGGTACCTACATATAATAGCTGCACCACCAAGTTGCACAATTTCACATTTTCCTCTATTAGCACTAAATATGCAATTGCTTTATTTATAGTTTTATAACCAGAAAATGTCTAAAAATACTGTCATGCTACAAAATGAACTGTGTAAAGTCACATACTACATGATAGCGACATGCAACGTGTGTCCTACATGCTAACTGATTCGTGTAGTATAGGATTCCAACTTCCTAGCATGTTAGCTATCTTGTACCCATATTAATGACATTAGAAGAAGGACTAAAAGCCTGGAAGAGATATGACTGTATCAGTTATGAAGGAAACTTACAGGACTTTCAGCTCTTTAAGTGATTTTGTCTTTAATTTATTAAATCACTGTTAAGCATTGCATGAACGGAGAATGGTTGACGGGGAGCCAAGCTAGCAACTAATAGGAACAAGGAGAAGAGGATAGAAGGAGCATTGAAATAAAAGAGATAACTTCTTTAAAAACGTGTACTGGGTCATTGTGAGCATATTTGTCTCTTTTTTTTCTTTTGGGTGAAATTTCTTTTCCTTTGTCCTTTTGAAAGATAAAGTTGTGAGCAGTCATCTGCGCACCTTTACAAACACCCAGTCTGTGCTAGCTATTTGATGGATTTGTGGCAACATGTAAAAGATAACTTGAAGTGAAATTACATTTTTCTCATAACCCTTTAACACCATATGTATTCATATTGTCCTGTGACCTATTTCATCACTTTATGGTTAAAAAAAATGTACACAAAACCCCCTGATACTTGTCTTCTGCCCCCTGGTGGCACTGTTTGTATTACAATAACTTTGACATATTATACAATAATAATTGGTAAAAATATAATTTTTTTTTGTTTTATCTTTTTTTTTTTACATCTAGCAAAAGGCCCAATAAAGACTTCAGATTTAAAGCAGAACTCAGTAACTTCAGCTCGGGGCTCCCCGTAGTGGCGTCCTTTCACTGTTGTAAAGTTCAACCCCCCCTGCACCCCCACAGCACACAGACGGCTTCTCTACCATCTTTCTTCTATTTTGATCCCTGGATATATTTCTAAGCGTTTACTAGCTTGTTGATGCTACGTTGCTACGTTGGTAGCAGCACCACGTCTCCCTCTGCTCAAAGCAAAGTCCTGTATCTTCTGAAACGGGACATTTTACCCGCGATTGCGGGTAAATATGCCGTGGATTATATTTATCTCTGGTGTTGGCGAGTAGCAGGTAAGAATACAAACTTTTATTTACTTTTTGCAGACGTGACAAGTGATTATTGAGCCTGAAGCAGTGATGCTTCACCCGGCGCCCAGGCAGCGCAGCTACGTGAATCACTCTGGTCCAGCAAAGAGTTGGTTATGAGAGCCAGGAGCCGTGTTTAGGTGGTGGAAGATAAAGAAATGTTTTCTTCGAATTAGCGCTGGTAGTCTGGTTCAGATCAGAGCTGGTAGTCTGGTTCAGATCAGAGCTGGAAGCAGCTCGGTAGATAGGGGACATGAGTACCGTACAGTGGTTTCTGTTGTCGCAAGTTCTGCTCGGGTCGGCGCAGGCAAAGTTGCATAGAGCTGCTCGCAGGCCAGAGGCACCGGCGGGAGGGGGGGGACATTGAATCACTCCATAAACACTTTGTTTAGGCCCACAGGGATTCCGAAAAGCATTTATTGAGGTAAAAAAGTTACTGAGTTCCCCTTTAAAAAATGAAGATTTTCTGTCCATTATTTCTTGTATCAGGCTTTAAAGGTCTCTGCTGTTTGCAGATGATGTGGTTCTGTTGGCGTCATCGGGCCGTGATCTCCAGCTCTCGCTGGGGCGAATTGCAGCCGAGTGTGACGCGGCCAGGATGAGAATCAGCACCTCCAAATCCGAGACCATGGTCCTCGCCCGGAAAAGGGTGGAATGTCCTCTCCGGGTCGGGAGTGAGGTCCTGCCCCAGGTGGAGGAGTTTAAGTATCTCGGGGTCTGGTTCACGGGTGAGGGAAAAATGGAGCGGGAGATGGACAGACGGATCGGTGGGGCGTCTGCAGTGATGAAGACTCTGCATCGGTCCGTCGTGGTGAAGAAGGAGCTGAAGAAGGAGAAGCTCTGGATTTACCGTCCATCTACGTTCCTACCCTCACCTATGGCCATGAGCTGTGGGTCATGACCGAAAGAACGAGATCGCGGGTACAAGCGGCCGAAATGAGTTTCCTCCGCAGGGGGGCCGGGCTCTCCCTTAGAGATGGGGGGAGGAGCTCGGTCATCCGGGAGGGACTCAAAGTAGAGCCGCTGCTCCTCCGTATAGAGAGGAGCCAAATGAGGAGGCTCGGGCATCTGGTTAGGATGCCTCCTGGACGCCTCCCTGGGGAGGTGTTCCAGGCACGTCCCACCGGGACCAGACCCCGGGGGAGACCCAGGACACGCTGGAGGGACTACGTCTCCCGGCTGGCCTGGGAACACCTCGGGATCCCCCCGGATGAGCTGGCGGCTGTGGCCGGGGTGAGGGACGTCTGGGCTTCCCTGCTTAGGCAGCTGCCCCCGCGACCCGATCCCGGATAAGCGGAAGAAGACGGTACGGTACGGCTTTAAAGGGTTAAGTGACAAAAACTTTGCTCATCCCATGTCTCCATTCTGAGTATCTGTTAGTTTCATGTCAAATGAATTGAAAAGTACACTGAGTTTATCCCACAATCTGAAAATCATTTATGTGATCAATATAAAGTCAAATGGTATGCACAGTGGTATGACTGGGAGAAGTCCAGTACGCCGTGCTGTGTTGGAGAAGACGCTTAACCGCCTACTCCAGCCCAGCCTTCCCATTAGCATAACAGTTAAACATAGCTGTATGCATTACTCCAATAATTAGATGTGTGAAACAAAGTTACAGTAACTAGAAGCTAAATTTAAAGGAGAACTTGAGAGAAGATAGCTTATCATGTTCAGCATACATGGGATGTTACTAAGCTATCTATCTTTCTATTGTCAGGCCCTGAATAAAATCTAAAGATGGTGCACTGAGTCTAACCCTCACTAAACTCCTCCCTGGCTGCTGGCCAGTCCCTGAGAGGTGGGTTTCTGACTGGAGTGGAGTGCTGCCTCTATTAGGCTCCCTGCAGTGATAGCAGCTTCGTGGTCTACTGCGGCCCACAAGGAAGCCATTGCTGATGCTGAAGCCATCGATCTAGCTCCAGTAAAAGTGCTTATCTTAGCTTGTCCCACAGGCCTCAAGCACTTACAGTCCAGCCTGCCCTGAGCTGAATCAATATTCAGCAAGGCTGACACAGAGAAGAAGAAAACTGTGGAAGGGGAAGTCAATTGTGGAGTAGCTGATACTAAGAATCCATACGAATACTCTGTATTTCTTACACAAGTAATCCCAGCAAGGCCAAGGGGACTGATATGGAGTGTCTACACATCAGTATTTGTTGTAGGTGTGTTGTCAAATCTTCATTGCGGGTAAAAAAAACTCCTTCTGTCTTCCCCTAAGCTGTCATCAGGCCAATCAGAGCTGCTTTCCAGCAGCCAGCCCCTCGGCCTGGCTCACTGCCTTCTGCCAACCCAGCAGCCTTGTGAGCACTCTTCTCCTCTTTCAGAGTCGCATGTTTTCAAGCTTTCCTCTCTCCCTCTACTTCTGTCTCACTCCCCTATCTCCCTCTTAGACTCCCCTGCGGTGATATATGTTGTTGTCTCCATGGAACACTGGCTCCGAGCCAAACAAGCCCTCCCTCCTCACGGCCACCTCCTCGGTTCTAGGAACTCTACTGGACAACCCCAGTACCTCTGTGTACAGACCTATAGGAGCTCTGGTATGCAAGCCCCACGAGAGTCTGGTTGCCCAGTTGAGTAATATGGCCCCGTTTTATTTGGGATCACTGTACTTGCTGTACTGAGTGGAAGTCAAACCTGTTGGTGTGCAGTGTCACAGCATCTCCAGCACGTCATGGATACTACACTGGTTGGTGTCTGTTTCATTTTTCTGGTCATGCAGCATGGAAGGTACAGCTGAGGTCTAGCCTCGTGTGCAAACACATGCTATGCCATGTCAGATTAATATAGCTGAGGTCAAGCGTAAGGGAAGCATTAGTTAGATTCAAAACATGAACATCAGCAAAGGAAAACTTGTCAAAGAGGATCTTCAAAATCTGTATGCCCAGTGTCACAATAAGCCTTACTATTCTCCCCCCTCGCTGCTTCTAACCCCAGGAACTTCAAGAACGAGATTGTAACTTCCAACCAGTCTGGGCTGAATTCAGATGTCATTTTGGCCTGCAGGCAGTTTCTATTAGCGCTCCACCCTCACTGGACGGCACTTTCACAGCGTGGGCCAGATTAGGCGATCTACCTTGGAAGGACTTGTATCTTGAGTCCTCTTTTACATCTTTCCAACAGGTCATTAGTAAATTCTCTCTGCCAAAGCAGCATTTTTTTTAGATACCTACAAACCCTTAGCTATATTCACCAGTCCTTTCCAGGATTCTCACAATCACCAAGCCCCTCTGGTTTTGAAGCGTTTTTACAACCCCTTCCCTCAATGAAGAGGGCAATCTCCCTTGTATATTCAGGAATTTTAAGCCCATCTCTTCTTAAAAATGTAAGGGAGGAAGACCTTTGTTGTAAGATTCCAGATGAGACCTGGCGGGGAGGTATTAAGGAGGGTCCATAGGTCATCTGTTTGTGCTAAACACAGCTTTATGCAATGTAGGATTCTACATCGGGCTCACTACACAAAGCCCAACTGACAAAGATGTTTGATACAGTTTCTCCCTGTGTGAGCAATGCCAACAGGCCACAGCAAATTATACGCATATGTTCTGGAGCTGTTCTTTTATTAGTAAGTTCTGGACTGTCATCTTTCACAGATTGTCTACAGTCACTCAGACTATCATTGATAGTGGGTGGACCCACATTCAGTTACTTTTCCCTCTTATAAGAAACTATTGCATTTTCAACCCTGTTGGCTAGGAGATTAACGCTGTTGAATTGGAAAACTAAATTTCCCCCAACCTGGTCCAGCGGATTAGGGAATCCTGTATTTTCTAAAATTGGAAGGCATAAGATTAGCCTAATCTGGGAAAAATTCTTCCTTTGAAAATAACAAAGTTCATACCTATACATATATATATACAGTATATATATATATATATATATATACACATACACACATATGTATATACATATATATATATATATACAGTATGTTCACACACATACATACAGCGGGGCAAAAGGTATTGAACACGTCAACATTTTTCTCAGACAATGTATTTCTAATAGACCTATTGAAATGAAATTTTCAAAAGATGTCGGCATCAATGCAAGTCATGCACACATACAAAGAAATCAGAACATTTATGTCCATAAATTATGTGTAATATAGTGAAATGACACAGGAAAAAGTAATGAATACACTTACTGAATTTAATTTAATACTTAGTGCAAAAACCTTTTTGGTGATTCCAGCTTCCAGACACCTACTGTATGGAGAAACACATTGCTCAGGTGTGACTTTGGTCTATTCTTCCACACAAATGCCTTCAAATCTTCTGTGAACTCGGATCTTCAGTTCTTTTCAAAGATTTTCAATTGGATTCAAGTGGGGTGATTGACTGGGCCGTTCTAGCAGCTTTATCTTCTTCTTCTTAAAGCAGGTGAGTGTTTCTGGTCCGTTCTAGCAGCTTTATCTTCTTCTTAAAGCAGGTGAGTGTTTCTGGTCCGTTCTAGCAGCTTTATCTTCTTCTTCTTAAAGCAGGTGAGTGTTTCTTGGCTGTGTGGTGGGACGGTCGTCTTGCTGAAAGATCCAGCCTCTTTTCATCTTCAGCAGATTCTGATCCAGAATGTCTCTACTTTTCTCCATTCATTCTTCCTTCAATCATAAAAGGTCTGCCAGTACCACGTGCTGAAGAACTGCCCCCACCGTGATGCTCCCACCTCCAAACTTCACTGTTGCTATGGTGTTTTGGTGCCATTTCTCCTCCAAACATGTTGTGTCTTATGACATCTGCAGAGTTCAGTTCTGGTCTCATCTGACCAGACTATGTTTTCCAGAATGTCATGGGTTTGTCCAGATGTTGTGTTGCAAACTTCAAACCAGCATCAACCTGCTTCTTCTTCAGAAATGGAGTCTTGCGTGGTGTGCGTGCATGAAGGCCATGGCGGTTGAGTGCATTCCTTCTTGTTTTCTCTGAAACAACTGTAGCTGCTGGTTCCAGGTCTTTCTGAAGCTCTCCACGAGTGGTCCTGGGCTGTTGGAGAACCTTTCTGATGATTGTTCTGACTCCTCTGTCTGAAATCTTGTGAGGAGCACCTGGCCGTGGCCGCTTTATGACCATGCCGTGTTCTTTCCACTTCCGGATGATGGTCCCAATGGTGCTCACTGGAACTTTCACAAGTTTACAAATGCACCTGGAAGCAATGCCTTCAGTGTGTTTGCAATAAGAAGGCTGTGTAGGTCTTTAGACAGCTCTTTGCTTTTACCCATCATGCAATGCTTCTTGTCTGACACCTTGGTGATGAGAAACCTTTTTACAGGCATCAATCAGGACTAAAGCAGCTGATATTACTTTGCTCTGATAGGGGACAGGATTACTTTCTAAATACTGACAGACTCCAGCTGCTTTCTTGGCTTTCAATACCCCACCCCCCCCCCCCCCCCCCCCCCAATTTCTTCATGCGTTTAATAGTTCATCCTGCGTCATTTCACTATATTACTTATAACTTAATTTATGGACATAAATGTCCGGATTTTTTTATATGTGTGCATTACTTGTTGTTGCGGACATCTGGTGAAAATTTCATGTCAATAGCTCTACTAGAAATATATTTCTGAGATAAATGTTGACGTGTTCAATACTTTTTTTCCCCAGCTGTATATATATATAAATATATATATATACACTGCTCACAAAAAGTTAGAGATATTCAACTTTCGGTTTTTCAAGAACAGAATGATGCCGAATAAATATCTAACTATTGAACAATGTACATGTGCATTGAAAAGTTTAGAGAAAGTTCAGTTCACCTGGAACGGTGTTCATTCTGACATCATACAAAAAGCCAAATATCCTTAACTTTTTGTGAGTAGTGTATATACATATATATGTGTATGTAAAGAGAGCGAGAGAGAGAGAGAGAGAGAGAGAAGGTTACAGTTAGGTTTTGGTTAGGGTTAGGACAAGAGTTAGGTTTAGGCTATCATTTGTGATGGTTAGGAATAGGGTAAGGGGCTAGGGAATGCATTATGTCAATGACTGTCCTTACAAAGATAGAAGTACAAAGATGTGTTTGTGTGTGTGTGTGTGTGTGTGTGGGCATGTTAATGCTACATTATGGGGACCATTTTCTGTGTTTTACCGTCACCGTGAGGACGTTTTGTCTTTTTGGGGACATTTACTGACAGACTCCAGCTGCTTTTTTTGGCTTTCAATAACTTTGCGCCCTCAACTTCTTCATGTGTTCAATACTTACTCCCTGTGTCATTTCACTATATCACATATAACTTCATTTATGGACATAAATGGACTTCTTTGCATGTGTGCATTATTTGGGTTGTTGTCGATATCTGGTGAAAATTTCATGTCAATAGCGCTACTAGAAACATATTTTACAAGAAAAATATTGACCTGTTCAATACTTTTTTCCCAGCTGTGTATGTATGTATGTGTGTGTGTATATATATATATATATATATATATATATATATATATATATATATATATATATATATATGCTTTGTGCCATTCATTCGTATTCAGTATCATCACAATAAGCCCAGGGGCTCTCTTACATCTACATAATACCTGGACTTTAAATTGCAAGAAATGCTTGCATCGTGTGTGCCATGAGGATGGACCGAAGCTTGAACTGTCCCAATAGATCAGGGGTAAGCAAAGGAGTAACATGGGAGTTTTCCAAGGATTCCTGAGAATCCTTGACAGAGTGAAAGATTAGCCAAGGCTTGCGGTAACACAACAGCACTCTAACCTGCTAATCCTTTCAGACTCTATCACTCACATCCTAAACAAGAAGCAATCAGAGATATTGCCAGGTTTTAATAGCTGTAAGCTGACATGTGGTTAATGATTGTCAGGGGAGAGATGGAGAAAATGGAGCAAAATGCACGTCCTACCCAAAACAAGCAGTCAATCAGTGCAATGGGAGGTGTAAATGGCAAAAAAAGAGAAAGAAAGAAAGAAAGAAAGAAAGAAAGAAAGAAAGAAAGAAAGAAAGAAAGAAAGAAAGAAAGAAAGAAAGAAAATAGAGCTTCAGCTTCTTCAAAAGTCTATTGACATCTCTCTGGTGGATTTTTTTTTTAAACCTGTCATTGAAGAAACAGTGGAAAATAGTTTGCATTTGAACATAAGCTGATTCAGTTTTGTCTGTCAGAGTAGCAGATGATTTAGTGTGGAGGAAGTAAGCCCACGTTCTGGTTTTCCAGCGGTTCCAACCAGGCAAGTGGATGTGGTCGGAGCAAAATGATTTCTGGTGGGGAGCGAGGGTTGGCTGGTGTCAAACCTTTGTCTCGACTGAGACTTCCTGTTTACTGGGCCTTGTATTTTTAAGCTGAAGCTGTGCCTTACTTCTTTTATTTGCGTGTTTGGGTCTATGGACGCCACAGCTCAGGACAGACAGCTAGACTACGAGTCAGACATACAAACAAAGATGATAATAACAATATGCTGTACAATCCATGTTTTTTTCTTCCTTTTTTTGGCATGTTGATTTTAGATTTACTGCACGGATTGTGTAAGCATGGGTGACACAGTCTACAGCTGGTCTCTAAATAAAAAAAAAAAATCACCCTTTTAGCCTTTATCCCTGGCATTACCAAGAACACTAGCATTAAGCAACCTTTACATACCAGTCACTCTTGGTATCCTAAGTTGTGGCACCAGCAGAGAGATTTTACAGCATTTTACTGCCAAACCACTTAGCAGAACTATGTAGAGGTCTCTCTCTTCTGGACCAGCCAAGCCACCCCTTTCTGAGAAACCTTGTGTGAAGTGTAAAGAGTCAATGCTTCTATAAGTGATTGGCTAGCATCACTCTTTGCTATGTAGTGGTAGTAGTCGCAGTAGTAGTGGTAAGATTTTATTTAAAGGATAACTTTCTTTTTTTTCAACCTGGGCCTTATTTCTAGCAGTTTATATGTGCATTTACTCATCTGTAAAATTTCCGCATCACTTTGAATCCTTCAGAAGATATTATGTTGAGTTGCCCTTCGGTGTACATCCGGTATAATGGTGGAGACGGAGCAGCCTCTCTACCGCATTATTTGCAGTAAAACTCCTTGATTTCATCAATGCTTTAAGTAGAATGAACGATCGAATGAGTACTATTGTCCTGTGAGTTTCACAAATTGTGTTTTTTTTATTGTCTGGGTAGCGAGCTGATCTTCTCAGCTGTACTACAGAAGCGCGCAACGTGACCATGCGGCCCCAAAAAGTGTGTAGAGCACCCTGATAACTAAAGCCCCGTTTCCACCCGCGGGTCTGGGTCAGGTCGGGCCGGGCCAGGCCGGATCGGGTGGGTTTGGGTACGGATGTGTTGATTTCACGCTGTGTCCCCACAGCAACCTGTACCCTTATTCTGGAGGCGGAGAATTAGCTGGACAGCGCTGCTACGTGATTGTGTGACATCATCGCCGTGTAACGCCGTTTAACCAAAACACCGGCGCCACATGTGACAGAAACAGAAAGGAGTCACCCCTGCTTTGTTTTTACGCTGGGTCACGCGGGAAGTGGCGGATTTTTCAATGAATCAGCTGATTGCTGTGTATTAGCTCCACCTCTTTGGTCCGGATCGGTTAGATCAGTACCCCTACCGAAGGGTGCCAAAAAAGTAGTCCGGGTCGGGTATGAGGGTACCCGTCCCAGTTTTTATCTGTGGAGACGCTAAAAAACGTGGACCGATCCGGCCCGACCCGACCCAGATCCACTGGTGGAAACGGGGCTTAACAGAAAGCTAAACCCGGACTCACAGGACAATAGTACTCGTTCGTTCGTTCATTCTACTAAAAGTATTGGTGAAAATCAAGGAGTTTTGCTGCAGATAATGCCTCATATAGTAACTGCCCCAACTCCGCCATTATACTGGATGTACACCAAAGGGTGACTCATCTTAATATCTTCCAAAGAGTCAAAGTGATGCAGAAATTTTACTGGTGAATAAATGTACTGTATATACTCCTAGAAATAAGGTCCAGGTTGAAAAAAAAGTGTCCTGCACAAAACAGTGCCTAGACACTCGCATTTTGTACATCACATAATAAAGTACAAGTACAAAATAGTCAAAAAGAAAAAGACAACACGCATAACCAATAGTATACTCAGGTGGTGTTTTAAGAATACAGAGTTCACATATGCCTCTGCCATGCCAACTCCAGGAACTTGCCTAAAGTAAACACATCCTCCATAAACAACCAACATAACATTGAGCATTCCAACATCCAAAACAGATCAGGGCTCTGTTCTTGAATTTTTTCAATAGATCAATTCTCAAATCATGATAAAGTGGACAGTGAAACACAAAATGAAACTCATCCTTCACAACCCTGAGGTCACAAAGCACACACAATCATTGTTCTTCAGGGACACCTTTATACCTACCTACCTCAACTGCCAGGAGTAAAACACTCACTCCTACTTGGGCACATAACGTCAATGTACAGCGAACGGTGCAGACAATCACAGATGTAAGCATTGCAAACTTATAATGGTTAAAGCTGATAAATGCAATTTTTGTGCAGCTGCACTGCCACAAATTTGCAGCCAAATTTCAGGTATGGGATGATGGCATGGTTTGGAAATCTGGCAGCTCAGGCAAAGGCTAAGCAACTGTGTCTGGTCCAAGCTCCTCAAAGGTGGTGGGGAGGACTGGGAACCTCTCACTCCAGTCCATCCATGAGAGTAGCACGGAGCACAGTACTGTCAGATATGTCACACATCCTTTAACCAAAAAAAATACGAAAGAAAAGAAAAAGAAAAGAAAACGAATTATGACCTTTGTGGTAAGGAGGTAGAGTCACAAAATGCAAGTTAAACCGCGACAAGAAATCTTGTTTTCCTACTACTATCAGAATTTTAAATGATCCAAGGTAGTCCAGCTTTATGGCCACGCTGATTGTGCAATATTAGAGATGCATCAATCCAGTTTTTTCCGATTGATCTGATACTGATACCTGGGCTGAGTGTATCAGCTGATACCTGATACCGACCTGATGTTACTGTGGAATGAACTAACCATATACCTTGCCATGTGAGTGAAGGCATCAAACTTGACATAACTTTATTTTTTTTTTTTTTTTTTTTTTTGTTATACTTGTATGATCCCCGAGGGGAAATTAGGGCTCTGCATTTCACCCATCTCTGTACTGAGTATCAGAGAGCAGAGGGCTGCTACTTAAAGCGCCCGGGGAGCAGTTGGAGGGTTAAGGATCTTGCTCAGGGATCCACAGTGTTTAACCTAGCAAGATCCTTTAATAACCAAATGCAGCTGCAAAGTGTGGCAATAGAATCTGCGGCTGCCGCCCGGACACTAAAGGTGTCCAGGTGCACTTCAACAAAAGATAAACAAGTCGTTACGTATGACCGCTATGAGGGAAAGCAGGTAAGTTAGCTTTTATATTAGCTTGCATAAAAGAGATGGAAAACCCAAACACAGTTTCAAATTGTTTCAGTACAATCTGCACCACTTTAGTGGACCAACCCCGGTCCGTCACAAAAGTGTCCAGGCGTACTTCAACAAAAGGTAAACAAGGCGTTAGCAGGGCAGCTTTCCAACATGGGGCTGTTCCGTTACGTGATACAAATGACCGTGATGATGGATAACTGGTAAGCTAGCTTTATAATAGCTTTGAATAAAAGAGACGAGGAACCTCAGTTTTGTATCAGATCTGCTGGGACATAAATATGTCTGTCGCAGACGACTGCGTCAACCATGGTTCCTATCAAGGTCCTCCCTCATGTGAGAACGCAAACTGATGGGGAAGGTAGTTCTGGAACTAAACTCCAGACAGTTATAGGAACTGCGTTCCTAGAACCTCTCTCTCTGTCCGAATGCGCCTGAAGCTACACCTGAGATCCACTCAGATGAAAACACCGTCTGGGAGAATTTTGGCCACCAACAGCCACCATACATTCACAACAGTGCTTGAATATGAAGTCATTTTAGAGAAAAAATATTTTCTTTCAAATACCCATCTTTACAACTAGATGTCAGGAATTCTTACATACTGTACCTTTAATATCATTCATGAATAAATAAAGTGTTTATTAGCAGAAAAAAAGAACTAAATACCACTTCTCTGTTCAGGGTGATGATGTAACCAGAGTTGCAAACATAGAACTGAAGTGACTAGATCCCTGTAACTGTAATGCTGTGTATCATATCTGACTGGATTGGAATTCTGATTCTGCTTCATCCATGGGACATCCAATCCAGGTATCAGATTGGTGCATCTCTGTACAGTATATCCCTTAGCTTCATGTTTTCCCTGAATCGCAACCAGTTTTTACTAACATTGCTGTAAACTTACTATGAGTCCAGTCAGGGACAATAGGGCATATTGTATCATATTGTATTGTCAAAATTTGTAAACTAAAACAAATAGCTGCCTCAAACCTGTTTTTCCTAGTAGGTCCAGAAACTCCTAGCACCTTCAGTAAGCTAGCTAAGCAGAGTTGCCAGCGATTTCCAGTGGCATGAAGCTCAAATCTGCTAAATATAAGTAATTAAATAGTCAAGTCATCTAGAAATGTTTAGTTGACTCATGATCCCACCATATTGCATTCCCTTTACAAAGTGTGAAATTAGGACATTTGATTCAAAATAAATGAGATCCTGATTTTTCTGATGTACAGTCATCTGACTAAACCACCATTGAAATTATTTAAAACCAATGTCTGTGTTGTGATTTTGGCTGCACTTATATGCACAGTCATTACTCAGAGAGAAAATAAGGAAATACAGATCTCTGCTGCTCCACTTCCTCCTCTGTGCAAGCTAGCCTGCTAGCTACTTGCAGGTTGCTTGCATAGAATACAATTACAGTTGTCCTCAAAATTATTCATGCCTTCCAATTGAAGAAGGAAAAAACATCAGCTGTCAGTGAAATAAGTTTAAATTGACAAAAGTAATAATAAATGAAAATTCTATGAAAATCATTACATTGATTTTGAATTGTGGTCCAAAAGAAATATTAAAACCAAACACACAAAAAATACAAGTAATCAAGCATGATGGGGCTCCAAAGATAAAAATTTTGTTGAGCAACACTTTGAGGCAATCACTGCAATCATGTGTTTTCTGTAAAGTTAAAAAGACTTCTACACCTGTTGACAGGCATGTTGGTCATTTTCATGAGCATGGTGCTCTAATGTGTCTGGGACAGTTTCAATTGTCTATTTTTTTTAAATTCTTATTTTCAACCACAATTCAAAAGCAATATTTTATTTCACTAAAGTTTATTTTTGTAAATTTTATTTTTTAGTGTCTTGTTCTTTGAATTCCTATAGTGAATTTAGCGTTTTCTTTAACTTGAGGGTATGAATCATTTTGAGGATGACTGTAGATCCCACTTCTTCCCTACAAAATGGCTAAGATTTGTCCAGAGTTGCTGTTTTGAAAAGAAGGGATCTCACAAGTAACAGTCATGTCAGTTACATGTTAGCTTCAGTCGTGCCTTGCAAAGGCAGAAAGAGAAAGCTCCTCTTGAACTGGAAGTGAGGTCACCGGCTGTGTGCTCGCTGTCAATGGTCACAGTGAATGATGTCAGGATTTCAAAGAAGCCTTGTAGAAAGTGACAGAGGCTAAATTACAAACGTCAAAGTTACACACTGCCAAACCCAGTGATCACCATACGAGGAAAAATGACAGCTTGAGATTCAGACTGCGATCAAGTGACAAAATGTGAAAAAAGTGTAAGGAGATAATTACACCCCGGAAAGAAGCAAAAACTCCTGGTTTTAGATTAGTGAAAAATATTTTTAACCAGGTGGTGAAAACACTTACTTTAAACTATTAATAAAAAAAAATAAAAAAATAACCATCCTGTCAATACTTTTTTTTACAAGAATTCCCATTATAATTTTTTCCCTAAAAGTAAACAAGCATTTACACTAAACTAAATCAATAAGAAAGGGTAGATTTCATACAGACGTCCTCAAAATTATTCATACCATCCAATTAAAGAAGGAAAAAAAAAATCAGCTGCCAGTGAAATAAGTTGAAATTGATAATAATAAATAAAAATTCTATAAAAAATTATGACATTGATTTTGAATTTTGGTTTGAAAGAAATATTAAAAACAAACACACAAGTAAGAAATAAAAATAAAACAAGTATACAAGCATGATGGGGAAGGGTTTTGTTGAGCAACACTTTGAGGCAATCACTACAAACAGTGTGTTCAAAAAGACTTCTACACCTGTTGTCAGTATGTTGGTCCACTGTTGATGGAAAAGGTGCTCTAATGGTCTGGGATAGTTTTGTTTTTTGTTTTTTTAATTATTACTTCCAAACACATTTCAAAAGCAATATTTTATTTCACTTAATTGTAATTTTGTAAATTGTTATTTATTATCAGTTTCTTTCTATTTGAATCATTATTGTGAATTTAGCCTTTTCTGTAATTAAAGGGGTTGAATAATTTTAAAAACGACTGTATATCATATTAATGTTAAGTTTTGCAGTGTGTGAACTTGTAAAGGGAGGTCTTGAAATAGGTTTTCACTGCTAAAATTCTGTCTGAAAGATACAATATGATCTCAAACAACTTCAATAAGAAATAAAATACATATAGGGCTACTCTCAAAATCAAAAATACTTTTTGGATAAATATGAGATCATTTGACACCATTTTTCCAGGATAAGCTCCAAACTCTGACTTGGGAAGGAGTTAAATAAATTGTTCAAGTTGACTTTCAGCAGAGGGAAAGGTGTGGTCTGACCAAAGCAGCGAGGGACAGATCGAGAAACAATTACCCTCCTGCAAAGACAGGGGGGATTAGCTGAGTTAGCATTTCACGGTGTCATGGAGGGGGTATTAGGCAGCGAGGCGACCTGCTAGAGGCTCAGCCGAACTCACTAGAACAGTTTCAGACAAGCTTCACATAGTATCTCCGTGTCACGCTGCAGCAGCGTGAGGACCAAACAGGACACATGAAAACTTTGACGTCTCTATTTGTAGTACAGCCACTAAACCATGTAGTAATGGAGGCTGCGACAGTGCACAGGATTTTGTTTTCAGTCTGACTGTAGCTCAGCTGCAGTGTGCTGCCATTTCAGGTGCTAAAAGAAAGTGCCCCCACCCCCCTCTCTGTGTGTCTCTCTCGTTCTCTCTCTCTGCTGAGTTTCTAAGGGTCCACCGTGCTGGCATCAGTATGCATGTACACAATGTACTGGTCCTCTGGCAGGGTGACACCTCCAGCTTTATCTGCACTACAGGCTGACTTTAAAGAAATGTGACCTGTCACAATGACTTCAGCCAGAGAGGAGTTAGATATTTCAGAGTAAAAACAGTGAATACATCAAGTATAAAGGGGAAAAAAAGGAGCAACAAACTCGGTCGTCTCCTCTCTCTTCTCTGGCTACAGGCTGCACGACAAGAAACACCCTCCAAGTATGTCGGATTTCAGGTGTGACGGCTCATTAGAAGACACACGATGTACCAGGAGGTCCTGGAAGCAGACAGGCATGCCGTAAAGGAGAAAAGGGTTATGTAAATACCCTCATCATGTAGGACAACTTCCCTGTCCATGAGTCACTGCAAGCAGGACGTGAGATAAGCCGAGCATGATGACTGACACATGCCAGGGGAGCAATCCTGCTCAGCCAGTTCATTCATACACTCGTCCTCAAAACTATTCAGTTAAAGAAGGAAAAAAAATGAGCTGTCAGTGAAATAACCTGACACTGACAAAAGTAATAATAAATAAAAATTTGATGAAAATCATAACATTGATTTTGAATTGTGTTTGAGAAGAAATATTAAAAACAAACAAAAAATAAAACAAGTAAACAAGCATGATGAGACTCTGAAGCTAAAATGTTGTTGAGCAACATTGACAATAAACAATCACTGCAATCAGGTGTTTCTGTAACGTCCAATCAGACGTCTGCACCTGTTGACAGGTATGTGGGTCCATGTTCATGGAAAAGGTGCTCTAATGTGTCTGGGACAGTTTCTTTTGTTTGTTTGTTTGTTTTTTATTCTTATTTTCAACCACAATTCAAAAACAATATTCTATTTCACTAAAGTATATTTTTGTCATTTTTTATTTATTATTAGTTTTTTTAGTTTCTTGTTATTGGAATTACTGTTCTGAATTTAGCGTTTTCTGAAATTGGAGGGCATGAATAATTTTGAGGATGACTGCATGTTCCAGTAGGGCTTTCAACAAATATTCTAAATTCGAATATATATTCAAATATTGATAAAAACCAAGAGACTCGGATGCAAAAATTAATATTCGAATATGAAATAAACAGTGGTAAAAATAGCCTATAACATTAGACCTACATTTGCTACACTGGTTTGATTAAAGGCTGACTGTTTCAAGTTGCTCCATGTTTATTACAGCTTGCTCGAAGCATTCAATGTTTGTTAATTTTAATTTGTCAGGACCTTTAATTGCTCACACAAGTTAGGGAGATGCGGGGGGCGGGGGAACTGCACTGAGTTCATTTTGTAAAGTCCTGGGCATTGTTAAAGATGTTACTATTGGAATAAAAATAAAAAATACCTAAACAACAAGTAGTTGTGTCTTGTATTAGTTTGTCCTGTTGGTAGAATGCTCAAATGGGTATTCAAATATATTCAAATTGTGTGGTAACTTTAGAAAAAATATTTGAACGTCATTTTGGAGCAATTTTGACAGTCTTATGTTCCAGGAACAACCCCCATGGACACAGTCTACTCAGAAACACAACTGTAACTCCTAAAACATCTTTCTGTTTATGTGTCCTTACATTTGTTTAAGGACAGATTCCAACCATTGAATGCTGCACATTTTTTGAATGATTGTCTTTACGTGTTGGGATGACTCACCTGGACGATGTCCAGCACCATTCCTGCTGCCACCGTCCCAAACCCGGCCAGCAGGAAGGGGAAAACCACCTGCAGGCCGATGGAGAAGGAGGTTTCCTTGAGGGGCGCTGATGGTTCGGGGCTCTGATCGGTGCTGGTGTCGTCGCTCTCGTTGCTCTGACTTGCGTTCTCCAGGAGCGCATCCTCCTCCCGCTGACCTTTGGCATTGGCCCGACAGTCCATGGCGACCACAATCTCCGACCTCTCTTCATCCTCCCCAGCCTCATTGGCCCTCTCTGCGAAGGATGTGACCTCCGTGAGCTCAAACTCGCCCCCAGTCCCTGGGCTCACCTCTTCGGGGCCTTTGGTGAGGATCACCGGGTGGACGGAGCAGTTGGAGTTGAGGAAGGCTGGGGTCAGGGGGCCTCCCTCCTTCTTCATCTCAATGGCCCCAGAGGACATGTCGATGTCGGGGAGTTTGTCTTGTTCTTTCGACCAAAGTACCATGCGGAGGCCTTTGATAGATGGTGGGCTTGACAAGAAAAGATCAAGTGCTCTGGTGGATTCGGGGCAGTCTGAACGGAAGCGCCTGATCTGGTTTTGAACCTGATCAGTCCAATTGATTTATCCCATTAAAGAGGCTCACGGGGAGAGGGGGTCGCTCTAAAAGACCAGGAAAAAACTGCTCTGTGGGAAAAGACTTGCAACGAGGCACATGCAGCCGTGCGTCTGCAGAGCCCGTGTTCCTGTCGGTGCTTCGGGAGCAGAACCAGTATGTTCTCCATTCACTGCAAGGTGCTCAGGGAAGGCCGGCAAAAAAAGGGCATAGTGGTTCAAAACAGAAGAGAGAGGAAAACAACAGGGACTCACCGCAGAATTCCCCTCCAGTCGAACGTAAACAGTCCTTTAAAGTCCAGAACAAGCTGAAGAAACACTGAAAAGGCCAGACTGCGGCACAGACCGGTCAGTCCACTGATCGCAGGAGGCTGGCCGCTTCACCGGGCAGGGAATGTCTCACCTTACGCCACGTGGTCTGCTGGGAGCTTTTCAAGGAGATATTTAAAGATCTGCTGTATGAGGATTGAGTTACCTGCTGCGCACAAAAAAAAGGAAAAGAAAAAAATCCTCCAACCAGAGCAGGCAGTCACCTGGGGAAAGAACATATTCACTCGTTATTCAGTCTGGGAGGCAGAGAACAGATTTTCCATAACATAAGAGCAAACATTTACTATTCATATTTTCATTTTCAAACACGAATCAGAGAATCGCTGATAGATTAAAGCCTCCAACCAACACACAGGGCAAAAGAAGTCAGCGTCAGCTTTAATAACAGTTTCATTCAGCGCCAGATTTCCTCAAGGAGGCTATAAATCCTCTGCCTCTAACAGAGGAGCTGCATACATCCTCTAAGTTTCACAGCACTGTCAGATTATTCCTGTTAGCCCTCAGCAGGAATTACATCCTCTATTTGAAGCAAATAAAGACGAGTTATTGAATAAAATCTTATAATATAATAAAAGGAACCTCATTAAAGGTAATTTATCTGTTGGTTGCCAGGTTTCATTGTGTAATGTAGCCTGTACAAACTCACTTTAGTCCTATAAACATCATAAACTCATAATAACAGCATCAGGCTGCAGGTAAAGGCAATAAAAAGTTTGATCATATTTATTTATATAATCAAAGCTAATTTCCTTTTCTGGCTCCAGCAAAGTATGAGGAAGAGATCAATACGAGATCCAGGTGGTTTCTGCTGTACCAACAATCCAACAATAACCCCAAATAGATGAAGAAGTGTCAGCTTTCCTAATGAAGCTTGTTCTACAGGCTCACTCTGGACACAGCTCTCCCCGGCTGCGTGTTGCGACATCCGCGCGCACACTTTTTTTTTTTTTTTTTTGCTTATTCCCCGCTGAAACAATCCTCTGCTTAGTAGTCAGGACCAATACTATCCGAACCCAACATGGCAAAGGCGTAAATTAGTGCTCCCCTGGTCAAGGCTGAATAGCCGAGCCCTCCTGCTCTGTTCTGCTGCTCATTTATCCGGGGCAGAGGGGCTTTCTGAGGGCTGGGGTGTCACTGCCACTGTCTCCACCCTCACTGGAAGTCAGGAAAACCACATACATAAGCACCACAACTCTTCTTCCCCGTCAGAGTCGGCTCATCCCCACAGATCCCAGCCATTAATCTCCCTTCATTCTCAGCTGAAATCTAAAAGCAGTCAGATAAAAAGCGCCTCGCGGGGACGTTACCTTGCGGTGTCAGCAGTCCAGAGAAGCGGACAAGTGATGATCAGTATGCGTACGCGGGTTCCGCGCGGCTGGCTGGATGCCGCTGTCCTCCAGTGCGTGCTTTGGTAACGCGCTGGGGCTGAGGCGCGGACGCCGGTGCGCACGCCTTATGTACTGTACCGGCTCTGCACAGCTGCCGCAGCGGGTTAATGTGGCTAATGGTTAAACCCTCCCTTCCGCGTGGTGAAGGTTACGTCCCAGTCTCTCTCGACCCCTCACATTTCACCCGTCCTGTGGCCCCCAGCCGCACGGTGCATCAATAATACACCCGTCCTGGTGGGGGCCCGTCCGATGGGCCCTCCCCTCCTTCAGACTCAGAGCTGACGATACAGCTCTCCCTCCCCCTCGAGCACGTCCCATCCACCACGTGTGTGGAAACTGTGCGGTGCCAGTCTCCTCCACGAGCCTAGTAATTTACAACCAGACACAAGTTTGAATTTAACAATAGACCTAGATTCCTGAATGAATGGGTACGCACGCACGCGGCCACAGACTAACCAGGCTGCGGAGGATTCTGGTCACTAATCCACAAAAATGAGGAATAAATAAGTCGTGGCTGAGTGGAAGTTTGGAAAACAGCTCTGTGACGTGAAGCTGGGATCCAACATTAGAACTGGGTGTCTATTTGATTTCGTGCTTTTTTGTGTGATGCTACAAATTTTGTCACGTCTGTCTAACATTTCACATTTATGAAAACATTTTTTCAACATTTTTTTTTGACATTTTTATGGTGCTTTTTTACTGTTTTCCCTCTCAATCAATCAATCAATCTTTATTTATGAAGCGCTTTTCCAGCAGGTTCTGCAACTCAAAGCGCTTTACAGGTTAAAAACATTCCCGCCCGCTGCACTTCACATCACTGCCCTTCGTTTAAATACATTAAACGTTGAATAGAAACATCTAAAAATGCCCAAACAGTAATAATAAGGCAATTTAAAGAAAAAACAAACAAACAAACAAAAAACAACCAGTGAATAAGTACAAATATTAAATTAGCCAATAACAACTTAAACTGTAAAAGTCAGCTGAAAGCCAAGCTAAAAAGGTGGGTCTTGAGCCTGCTCTTAAAAATGTGAACATTCTCTGCGCCCCTGAGATCCTCCGGCAGACTGTTCCACAGGTGGGGGCCGTACCACTGGAACGACGCCTCACCATGTGTGTGTGTCCTGACTTTGGGAATAACTAAAAGCTGCTACCGGAGGAGCGCAGGGACCGCGAGGGCTCATAGGGTAAAAGCAGTTCTGAGAGATAAGAAGGCCCAAGACCATTAAGACATTTAAAAACCATTAAAAGAACCTTAAAAACGATCCTGAAACACACAGGGAGCCAATGCAGCGATCGTAAAACTGGTGTAATGTGGGCCCGCCTCCTGGTCTTCGTCAGGACACGTGCTCCTGAATTCTGCAAGAGTTGTAGACCTGAGATGTTCTTTTTGGGAAGACCAGAAAGCCGTTACAGTAGTCAATACGGCTTGTAATAAAAGCATGCATTAGCATCTCTGTGTTGGCCCGAGAGAGAACGAGGCGGACTCTGGCTATATTTTTTAGATGGTAAAACCCTATTTTTGTGATATTCTTTATGTGTGGAATAAAAGTCAGCTCAGAGTCAAAAATCACGCCCAGATTTTTTACTTGTAATGATGGATTAAAAGATAAAGATTGTAGTTTGGGTAAAAGTGTCTCTCTGGGCTTCAGGACCGATGACTAAAACCTCAGTTTTGGCCTGGTTTAGCTGGAAAAAGTTTTCTGCCATCCAGGATCTGATGTCTGAAATACAGTTAAAAAGTGCATCCATTGGCCTCGAGTCATCAGGAGACATAGAGATGTACAACTGTGTGTCATCGGCGTAACTGTGAAAGTTGACTCCATGTCTCCTGATGACCCCGCCAAGAGGGAGCATGTACAGGTTAAAAAGCACAGGGCCCAAGATTGATCCCTGAGGCACACCACATGTGACTTTGTGAACCCTGGAGGAGCAGGTATCCAGACTTACCATAAATGTCCTGTCTGTGAGGTAGGAGGTGAACCATGTGTGAACAGCACCAGAGAGGCCGAGCTGCTTTAAACGGGATAAAAGAATAACGTGGTCAACTGTACCAACCGCAGCACTGAGATCAGGAGAACCAACACTGTCGTCTTCTTTGAGTCATGATTTAATCTAAGATCATTTAAAATCTTTAAAAGGGCTGTCTCTGTGCTGTGGTTCCCCCTGAATCCAGACTGAAATTTCTCAAGGACGTTCTGTGCATTTAAATAATCAGTGAGCTGAATAAAAACAAGCTTCTCTAAAACTTTACTTAAAAATGGTAAGTTAGATACCGGTCTAAAATTGTTAAGATCATTACAATCCAAATCGCTCTTCTTCAGCAGAGGCCTCACCACTGCCTCTATGAAGGCAGCAGGGAAGACCCCCGTCTGAAGAGAGCGATTCATCATGTTTAAAACCTCTTCTCTAAAAAATTCATAAAATGGCTTAAAAAATGAGGTTGGGACTGGGTCCAAAAGACAGGTGGTGGGCCTCACAGAGGAGAAAACTTTATCAAGTGTCCCAGCGTTAACCAGGTCAAAACTGTCCAGTGCTTCCTCCGGTGAAGGCAGACACTCAGGTGCATTTAAAATCATATTACTTTGTAAGGATGAAATACTGCATCTTATAGTGTCTACCTTCCCCATGAAGTGGCCTGCAAATGATTCACAAAGAGCAACTGTTGGTTTATAAGTGGGTTTGTTAAAATCAGGGTTTAAAATATTGTCTATTGTAGAAAAGAGAACCTTTGGATTGTTTTTGTGGTCATTAATTATTTTTGAAAAGTAGTTATTTCGTGCATTTCTGAGTGCATTGTTGTATTTTTTTGCTGGTCTCTGAAAATTTCATAATTTATAGTTATTTTGTTTTTCCTCCATCTCCTTTCTGCCATCCTGCATTTCCTTTTGATTTGTTTCAGCTCCTGGTTTCTCCATGGGGCAACAGATTTAGGGTGAATGGTTTTTGATTTGAGCGGGGCAAGAACATTGAGGGCTGTCTGAAGTCTACCGTTAAAATGATCACTAATAAAATCACAGGAGGCAGTTAAAACAACAGGAGGACATTCCTCTAAAACACCAAGAAAATTTGCAGCCACTTCAGGGGTGAGATGACGTTTCCTCATCGTCCTCACCGACGTCTCCCGCTGGATAAAACCGGTGATGTTAAAAAACACACAATAGTGATCAGAGACAGCCAAGTCAACAACAGAGGACACAGCAGCTGGCAAGCCATGCGTGATGACCAAATCCAGAGTGTGTCCCCTGTTGTGACTTGGCTGCCTTACATGTTGAATAAAATCCAGATAGTTAAGAACACTTAAAAACTCGGTTACAACAGGATCTGAGGGGTTGTCTATGTGTAGGTTAAAATCACCGGTTAAAAGTACCATGTTGTAGGAGCTATGAATGATTGACAGGAATTCTGAAAATTCACTGATAAGCTGTGCATTTTTTTATTTTTTTTTGTTATACATGTATGATCCTCGAGGGGAAATGAGGGCTCTGCATGTCACCATCTCTGTACTGAGTATCAGAGAGCAGTGAGTTGCTACTTAAAGCGCCCGGGGGAGCAGTTGGAGGGTTAAGGACCTTGCTCAGGGGTCCACAGTGTTTAACCTAGGAGTCATGTCGGGGACTCGAACCCAGGTCGTCCGCACCAAAGCCCACGACACTACCACTAGGCAGGCCACCCACCCCCCATTTTGGGGGGGGGGGGGGGGGATCTGTAAATGGTGACAATCAAGATTGGAGGACTGCTAAGAACAATTGTATGGTGTTCAAAGGTGTCATAATGATTAAATGAGGCAGGTTTGGTGGCAAGAGTTGTGGATGTTATTGAAGCAGTGCCACCTCCCCTTTTGCTACTTCTTGTGGAAAAAGCAAAGTTAAAATCAGGCGGCGAGGCCTCAGCAAGGACAGTAGTCGCATCTGCACCCAGCCAGGTCTCTGTCCCCAGGATAGGTTTTAGATATGCAGTGCTTTATCTTTCCTCTAAAAAATGATAAAATTGTGCAGTGCAATTCCTTAAAATACAAAAGAAATTGTGATTTCTTATCATATTTGACAAAAATGTCTAATCCATTTATTGAATTTTTTAAATAAATATGTCTGTCCCTAAGTATTGCTGTCATTACCACCATGTTAAACATTTTTAGATCAATGCAGTTTATTTTAAATTTGATTCTTTAACTGCCTGTGTCAGTTTGTGCTGCCACTCAAGCACATGGAAGAACTGAAGGAAAACAGACAATTTAAATACTGGAACAGCAAGTTTTTTCCAAGTTCATACTGAGAAGTTGCGGGATATTTTTATTACATATTATATTCATATAAAAACATTGTTCAGCACTATCTAGCTAAAAGGTTATTTATGCTAACTTTACCATTTTAGCACAGTAAGCTAAAAACTGTAAAATGTCATTACCACCACACGTGGTGATGTTTCTATGGGATATCTGACTAAAAGACCCATTTTTAAAATAAAATCTTAAATTAATGTATATCAACATATTTAATGGTATGAAAAGTGCTTTATAAATAAAGCTTGATTTGATTTGATTTGATATTTAGATTTGGACTCGCAAAATCATGACGATTCAGTTAAGACAGGTGTGGCAAGGTATTGTGACATTCGATTTGTTAGTGAAATTTTATTTTTGAGAAAAAAAAACTCAAAAATGGCCCAAAATCAAATAAGCACCCATATATACATGTATAAGTATATATATATATATATATATATATATATATATATACATAAATATCTGTGTGTGTGTGTAGTCTTTCTCTCCAATTAAAGAGGGAAAAAAAAATAGCTGTCAGTGAAAGAAGTTGAAATTGACAAGATTAATAATAAATTAAAATTCTATGAAAATAATCACATTGATTTGGCATTGTGGTTTGAAAGAATTATCAAAAACAAACATACAAAAAATAAAACAAATAAACAAGCATGATGGGGCTCTGAAGCTAAAATTTTGTCCAACAACGCTTTGAGGCAATCACTGTGAGGTGTTTTTCTAATGTTCAAAAAGACTTCTACACCTGTTGACAGGTATTTTGTTCCAGTGTTCATAGGAAAGGTGCTACAATGTGTCTGGGATAGTTTTGTTTGTTTTTTAATTGTTATTTTCAACCACAATTCAAAAGCACTATTTCATTACACTTAAATATATTGTCTTCTATTTATTATTGGTTTTCTTGTTATTTGAAATACTATTGACAATTTAACCTTTTCTTTAATTGGAGGGTATGAATATTTTTGAGGACGAATGTATATATATATATATATACTGTATGTATATACACTATATTGCCAAAAGTGTTGGCTCCCCTGCCTTGACTCACATATGAACTGAAAGGGATGAAACACCCACAGAATGATGTGCCTTCATTTTCTACTCACCCTCATGCTGAGCAGGACTCTGGAGCACTTTTTAACTTGTTTACTCGAAACAACATAATTTAGTATATTTTTATTGCCTAAACAGTATAACATTGCACTTCCGCAATGCGTGCACATGCGAGTTCACGACACCACGGAAGCTGTAGCATTCAGCACCTACTCTGCCGATAATGCAAGTATAGAAGAAGAAATTCGCTCTTTACATTGTTCTGAGAGCGCCCAAGCTCAGGACAAACACAAGAGGGGTTGGCTATTGATTTAAAAGAAAGACTGGTTCACTCTGCCGCAGCTTAGTGTTGGCGGAAGTACGATGTTCTACTGTTTAAGCTATAAAAATATACTAAATGATGTAGTTTCAAGTAAATTATGGACGCTACCCACTTAGGACACTTATTGAACGAGCAGTATGGAGGAATATTGCCAAGTTTTTGTGGACTTTTAGGGGCCTTTTTGTTTCAGGCACTGTTGAACCCCATTATAGAAAAGTTGGTGGATAACAAAAACACCCCCAGATCTCTGGCTGAATTTGAGATATTAAAAAAGTGCTCCAGAGTCCTGCTCAGCATGAGGGCGAGTAGAAAATGAAGGCACATCATTCTGTGCGTGTTGTATCCCTTTAAATGACATCTCATTCCTGATCCGTCGGGTTCAGGATGACGTTGGTCCACCTTTGCAGCTAGAACAGCTTCATCTTCTGGGAAGGCTGTCCACAAGGTTTAGGAGTGTTTCTGGGAATCTTTGACCATCTTCCAGAAGCACATTTGTGAGGTCACACTGATGTTGGACCAGAAGGCCTGGCTCTCAGTCTCCGCTCTGATTCATCCCAAAGGTGTTCTATGGGGTTGAGGTCAGGACTCTGTGCAGGCCAGTCCAGTTCCTCCTCACCAGACTCTGCATCCAGGTCTTCATGGACCTGCTTTGTGCACTGGTGCACAGTCATGTTGGAAGAGGAAGGGGCCAGCTCCAAACTGGTCCCACAAAGTTGGGACATGGAATTGTCCAGAATGTCTTGGTATGCTGAAGCATTCAGAGTTCCTTTCATTGGAACTAAGGGGCCAAGCCCAGCTCCTGAAAACACCCCCACACCATAATCCCCCCTCCACCAAACTTTACACTTGGCACAATGCAGTCAGACAAGTACCGTTGTCCTGGCAACCGCCAAACCCAGACTCCTCCATCAGATTGCAGATGGAGAAGCGTGATTGGTCCTCCAGAGAACCTCCACTGCTCTAGAGTCCAGTGGCGGCTGCTTTCCACCACTGCATCCACGCTTTGCATTGCACTTGGTGATGGATGGATGGATGCAGCTGGTCGCCATGGAAACCCATTCCATGAAGCTCTCTGTCACTGTTCTTGATCTGATCTGAAGGCCACATGAAGTTTGGAGGTCTGTAGTGATTGACTCTGCAGGTAGTTGGCCACCTCTTCTCACTATGAGCTTCAGCATCACTGACCCGCTCCATCAGTTAACGTGGACGAACACTTCGTGGCTGAGTTGCTGTCGTTCCCAAACACTTCCATGTTCTTATAATGCAGCTGACAGCTGACTGTGGAATATTTAGGAGGAAATTTCACCACTGGATTGTTGCACAGGTGGCATCCTATCACAGTTCCACGCTGGAATTCACTGATTCCTGAGAGCGACACATTCTTTCACACGTTTGTAGAAACAGTCTGCATGCCGAGCTGCTTCATTTTATACACCTGTGGCCATGGAGGTGATTAGAACACCTGATTCCCATCATTTGGATTGGTAAGCAAGTACTTTTAGCAATATAGTGTATGGTATCTTTGTGTATTATATCAAAATGAACCTAGTCTTTTCTGAACCTGAAGTTTCTCTGAACCTTTGAATGGACATGTACATTTAAGTATTCATTACATAACACTCTGTTTTCTCAGATGATGATTGACCACACACAAAAGGAAAAAAAGCCAGGAGTAGTGTGAAGCATGAATAAAGCACTGAATGTTCCGGTTTAATGACAACTTGTATTTAAACAGTCCTCTTCATCATCCTGTTCACACTTAAACATCATCAGACCAGGACTGCACCAACAAATGACACGTTGAGACATACTGTAGTCATTTTGTGTTGTGGTATACCTACCACTTCTATTAGATTGGTTTAAAATAAGTTATTTGATAAGGATTTACCATCACTTTATGGTCTTACATTCATGATACCGTATAATCATATTCAGGCCAAAAGTCTGAAGTTATTCAGTTATAATCAGGGAATTTTTGCTCAGAGAACTTTGCCAAACTTCTACCAACACAAGATGATCAAGGTAAACTTGGAAAAAAAAAAGAAAAAAGAAAGCTGTCAGCATTTATTTGGCCATTTTCCAAACTACAGAATCTATGACAGAAAGCTGTCCTGGTTCCTGGTGAAGGCCTTGCTGAACTCTAGCATAGACAAACATCTTTGTTTCATCATAGTTTCTGAAAATAATGAAAGCATTATCTCATGATAGATAAATAAAAATATCCAACATGGCTCTTCTTGGCTTCCGTACAAAGACTTTCTTGTGGTCTTGAGTTCAGCATTCTCAAGGAATTTTAGTTATTCTTCATTATTTATTTATCTACAGTATTTATCCATGCATTCATTTATCTATCTAAAGCCATTTAACACCTATGGATGATCTTACTCGGGCTGCACGGTGGCGTAGTGGTTAGCACTTCAGTCTCACAGTAAGGTCACTGGTTCAATTCCTGGCTGAGGAGGGGGTTCAAACAATTCCAACCAAGGCCTTCCTGTGTGGAGTTTGCATGTTCTCCCATGTATGTGTGGGTTCTCTCCGGGTTCTCCAGCTTCCTCCCACCATCCAAAGACATGCATGTTAGGTTAATTGATCACTCTAAATTGCCCCTAGGAATGAATGTGAGTGTGAATGGTTGTCTGTCTCTCTGTGTTGGCCCTGTGACAGCTATGAGTCGTTGTGTCCTTGGGCAAGACACTTAACCCTCCTTTCCTCCAGTGGGGGCACCACTGGAGGAAATGTATGAATGTGTGTGAATGGTTCCGGTGGTGGTCTGAGGGGCTGTAGGCGCGAAATGGCTGCCACACTTCTGTCAGTCTGCCCCAGGGCAGCTGTGGCTACATACATAGCTAACCATCGGCAAGTATGAATGAGGAGTGAAAGAATAATGGGCCTACTGTAAAGTGCTTTGAGTACCTTGAAAAGCGCTATAGAAATCGAATCCATTATTATTATTTCTCTGATTGGTTCTCGTCAGTTTAACGTGTTCCTGTTAGTCCCACCTCTCCTCTCCAACAAAGGGAGCCCAGACTGACTTGTATGTCATTAGACTTTTTGCTGATGATGTAATCTGTTTCTTAGAAGACCCAGACATAGGATTTCCAATATTGATCAAACAACTCAAGACATTTGGCTTATGCTCATGGTACAAGCTTAATTCATCTAAAACACAAATCTTATTGTTTAACTACTCACCATCCGGAGACTTACAACTAAGTTGTAAACTAAATTGAGGGACAAGAAAAGTGAGGTACCTTGGGGTGACACTAATACACTAGAGAATTTATATGAAGCTAATATAGATAAAGACATAAGATGTGATGTGGACAGGTGGAATGTTCATTTATTAGATATTTGGTCAAGAATAGAGACCATGAAAATGGTTTTTCTTTCCGGCTCCTATATCTATTCCCATTGGTTCCGATTGAAGTACCAGAAAAACAGTTTAGATTATGGGACAAACCCATTTTTTGATACATATGGAGCGGCCATAGGCCAAGAATCAAATTTGATACATAACAGAAAGATGAAGATAAAGGAGATGACATTACCAAATTTTAAAGAGTACTTTCATGCAGCATAAATCAGACCTATAATTTCCTGGTGACAAAGATTATGTTTCCAAATGGAAACATTTTGAGCAATTTGTACTAGGCAGGGAAACTCAAAGTTTTATTGGAGGCAGAAAAGAAACAATGAATGCAATCGACCTAATGAGAAGTGTCACCTAGTTCATGTTAAAGCTGTGGTTTAATTTGGTACGTAAGTACAAACTGGAAAAAGAGCTTGAGATATTGTGGCGGGCAGCCTATGACAGACGCGTTATCCCAGCTTTCCCGCACCAGAGATTTAACCAACGGACTCAAAATGGCATAACTGCATTCTGTACATTGATTTTTTTTTTAAATGGCAGCTTCCTGAGTTTCCAGGGAATGAAACAATATGATTTAAATAATGCTGATCATAATAGGTATTTGCAAGTAAGAGACTCACACACACATTCATACCCCGATGGGCACATCAGGAGGCAACTTGGGGTTCAGTGTCTTGCCCAAGGACACTTCGGCATGTAGACCGGGTAAGCCTGGAATCAATCCCACAACCCTCCAATTGAAAGACGACTGCTCTTCCACCTGAGCTACAGCCGCTGGATTACATCTGATGAGCAGTATGGAGGAATACTGACAAGTTTTTGTGGACTTTTATGAACCTTTTTGTTTCAAGGACCGGTGAATTCCATTATATGAATGTCGGCAGATAACGAAAAAAAAAAAACGGATATCTGGCTGCATTTGAGATAGTAAAAAAGTGCTCCACAGTCTTGCTCAGCATGAGGGCGAGTAGAAAATGAAGGCACATCCTTCTGTGGGTGTTCCATCCCTTTAAGGCACTTGGCCAAAGCAGGTCACACATCAATCATTAAAATGTAAAAGAAAAAAAAAAAATTTCAACTTTTAAAAGACAGCCCAATTTAAAAAAGAAAAAAATAGTATGCCATTAATGCTGTACAACTAGGTGGGAGCGAGGCTTGATAATAATTCTGTCTCTGTCACCTTATGACGTGAATCCCTCTGGATGTGGACAATTGACCTCCTCATACAGTTTGTGGGAGGTCATCTGCACTTGCTTTGTTCTTTGTGGACTTGAAGCTTCGTTGTGGTGTTGGCCTGTTGCTACAAGGCAGAAAGGTCACAGCTGAGTAATGGTGACAACCGTCCACCTCCAAGCCGTCTGAGCTGCTCCTGTCTGCCAATAGCAGTACCAGGGGAATAAGAGGTAATCACACTGCTGTACATTGTCTAAGGGTGGATGTGCCTGAAAGAGTTCACTCAGCCAGGGCAGGTGATCAGGAAGTTGGAACTTCCTTTCATTCTGTGCCCAAATTTCTCACACTGAAAATAGGCTTTTCTTATTTTGCTTATTTCCCTGAGTCATTCAGGACATGAACCCTTGACAACAAGTGACATTAAAAAGTCATTAAAAAGAAAATGTTAATCTTTATGGATTATTATGGTCATTTGCAGTCATTTTATTAGTTTTTTAGGCAAGTTGTTTGTCTCATCTACAGCATGAAGAGGAAGGATTGACAAAATGCCCTGAGATAAATCATCAACCAAAAATGACTAAAAGCTGAAATCTGTCATTCATTTGTTTTTCCTCTTTCAAATGTTTCCATGTGCAAGTTACGATAAGTTTGATGTTGTGATGTAAGACAGGAAGTTCTGACTGTAAATTGACTGGGTTGTATTTTCTCTAGGAGGCGTCATACAGCAAGCTTTTCCAAGAAGCCAGTTTACTCTATTAGCCACATAACGCTGCTGACTGTGACCTGACACAACTCTTCTTACATAAGACCTTGCTCTAGATTTGGCAGGTTGGGATTTTAAGGAGAAAAGCACTCTCAGATGAAGATGCAGCATTGCTTCAGAGTCACTGTAAAAGATTTATTTTAGTTTAGCAGACTTTTGAATTACTTTACATTAAAGTATAACTCATCGTTTAACTTTTACATGCAAACTGCAGCATTGTATATGCCCACTTCATCAGGTTCACCTTCTAGTACATAGTTGGATCCGTTTTCCCTCCAGAACTGTCTTAATTCTTGATGTAATAGATCGAAATAGGTGATTTTTCTCCTTATTGACATGATAGCATCATACAGTTACTGCAGCTGCACATCCATGATGAGAATCTCCCGTTCCACTGCATCGTAATGAGAATCTCCCGTCTCACCTAATCGTTATGAGAATCTACCGTTCCACCTCACCATGATGAGAATCTTCCGTTCCACCACATCATGATGAGAATCTCCCGTTCCACCATTTCATGATGAGAATCTCCCGTTCCACCACATCCATGATGAGAATCTCCCGTCCCACCTCACCATGATGAGAATCTCCCGTTCCACTGCATCGTGATAAGAATCTCCAGTTCCACCTCATCATGATGAGAATCTCCCATTCCACCACATCGTGATTAGAATCTCCTGTCTCACCTCATCATGATGAGAATCTCCCATTCCACCACATCGTAATGAGAATCTCCCGTTCCACCACGTCATAATGAGAACTTCCCATTCCACCATGACGTGATGAGAATCTCCTGTTCCACCACCTCATTGTGAAGAGAATCTCCCGTCTCACCTCATCATGATGAAAATATCCCATTCCACCATGTCGTGATGAGAATCTATCCTTCCACCACATCATAATGAGAATCTCCCGTTCAATCGGATCATAATGAGAATCTCCCATTCCACCTCATCGTAATGAGAATTTCCCATTAAACCATGACATGATGAGAATCTCCCTTCTCACCTCATCATGATGAAAATCTCCCATTCCACCATGTACTGATGAGAATCTACCGTTTTACCACATCATAATGAGAATCTCCCGTTCCACCACATCATGATGAGAATCTCCCGTTCCACCACATCATAATGAGAATCTCCCATTCCATCACATCGTGATAAGAATCTCCCGTCTCACCTCATCATGATGAAAATCTCCCATTCCACCATGTACTGATGAGAATCTACCGTTTTACCACATCATAATGAGAATCTCCCGTTCCACCACATCATAATGAGAATCTCCCATTCCATCACATCGTGATAAGAATCTCCCGTCTCACCTCATCATGATGAAAATCTCCCATTCCACCTCATCGTGATGAGAATCTCCCGTTCCATCACATTAAATAAGAATCTCCCATTCCACCTCATCGTGATGAGAATCTCCCGTTCCATCACATCATAATGAGAATCTCCCATTCCACCTCATCGTGATGAGAATCTCCCGTTCTATCACATCATAATGAGAATCTCCCGTTCCACCACCTCATTGTGATGAAAATCTCCCGTCTCATCTCATCATGATGAAAATCTCCCATTCCACCATGTCGTGATGAGAACTTCCTATTCCACCATGACATGATGAGAATCTCCCGTTCCACCACCTCATTGTGATGAAAATCTCCCGTCTCACCTCATCATGATGAAAATCTCCCATTCCACCATGTCGTGATGAGAATCTACTGTTCCATCACATCATATTGAGAATCTCCCATTCCACCTCATCGTGATGAGAATCTCCCGTTCCATCACATCATAATGAGAATCTCCCATTCCACCTCATCGTGATGAGAATCTCCCGTTCCATCACATCATAATGAGAATTTCCCATTCCACCTCATCGTGATGAGAATCTCCCGTTCTATCACATCATAATGAGAATCTCCCGTTCCACCACCTCATTGTGATGAGAATCTCCCGTCTCACCTCATCATGATGAAAATCTCCCATTCCACCACATCGTTATGAGAATCTCCCGTTCCACCACGTCATAATGAGAACTTCCCATTCCACCATGACGTGATGAGAATCTCCCGTTCCACCACCTCATTGTGATGAGATTCTCCCGTCTCACCTCATCATGATGAGAATCACCCATTCCACCACATCGTAATGAGAATCTCCCGTTCCACCACGTCATAATGAGAACTTCCCATTCCACCATGACGTGATGAGAATCTCCAGTTCCACCACCTCATTGTGATGAGAATCTCCCGTCTCACCTCATCATGATGAAAATATCCCATTCCACCATGTCGTGATGAGAATCTATCGTTCCACCACATCATAATGAGAATCTCCCATTCAATCTGATCATAATGAGAATGTCCCATTCCACCTCATCGTAATGAGAATTTGCCATTAAACCATGACATGATGAGAATCTCCCGTCTCACCTCATCATGATGAAAATCCCCCATTCCACCATGTACTGATGAGAATCTACCGTTTTACCACATCATAATGAGAATCTCCCGTTCCACCACATCATGATGAGAATCTCCCGTTCCACCACATCATGATGAGAATCTCCCGTTCCACCACATCATAATGAGAATCTCCCATTCCATCACATCGTGATAAGAATCTCCCGTCTCACCTCATCATGATGAAAATCTCCCATTCCACCATGTCGTGATGAGAATCTACCGTTCCACCACATCATAATGAGAATCTCCCATTCCATCACATCATAATGAGAATCTCCCATTCCACCTCATCGTGATGAGAATCTCCCGTTCTATCACATCATAATGAGAATCTCCCGTTCCACCACATCATAATGAGAATCTCCCATTCCACCTCATCGTGATGAGAATCTCCTGTTCCATCACATCATAATGAGAATCTCCCGTTCCACCACCTCATTGTGATGAAAATCTCCCGTCTCACCTCATCATGATGAAAATCTCCCATTCCACCATGTCGTGATGAGAACTTCCTATTCCACCATAGTGTGATGAGAATCTCCCGTTCCACTGCATCATGATAAGAATCTCCCATTTGACCACATGGTAATGAGAATCACCCGTTCCACCTCATCGAAATGAGAATCTCCCTTCTTCCCTCATAGTTATGACAATCTCCTGTTCCACCTCATTGTGATGAGATTCTCCCATCTTACCACATCGTGATGAGAATCTCCTGTCTCACCTCATCATGATGAGAATCACCCATTCCACCACATCGTGATGAGAATCTCCCGTTCCACCACATCATGATGAGAACTTCCCATTCCACCATGATGTGATGAGAATCTCCCGTTCCACTGCATCATGATAAGAATCTCCCATTCGACCACATGGTAATGAGAATCTCCCGTTCCACCTCATTGAAATGAGAATCTCCCGTCTCACCTCATAATAATGAGAATCTCCTGTTCCACCACATCGTGATGAGAATCTCCCGTTCCTTCGCCCATCATGATGAGAATCTCCTGTTCCACCACATCGTGATAAAAATTTTCAGTCTCACCTTATTATGATTAGAATCTCCCATTCCACAACATCCTGATGAGAATCTCCCGTTCCACCACGTCATGAGAATTTCCCATTCCACCATGACATGATGAGACTCCTGTTCCACTGCATCGTGATGAGAAACTCCCGTCTCACCACATCGTGATGAGAATCTCTCGTTCCACCTCATCGTGATGAGAATCTCCCATCTCACCTCATCATGATGAGAATCTCCCATTCCACCTCATCATGATGAGAATCTACCGTTCCACCACATCATAATGAGAATCTCCCATTCCACCTGAACGTGATGAGAATTTCCCATTTAACCATGACATGATGAGAATCTCCCGTTCCACCACCTCATTGTGATGAGAATCTCCCGTCTCACCTCATCATGATGAAAATCTCCCATTCGACCATGTCGTGATGAGAATCTACCGTTCCATCACATCATATTGAGAATCTCCCATTCCACCTCATCGTGATGAGAATCTCCCATTCCATCACATCATAATGAGAATCTCCCATTCCACCTCATCGTGATGAGAATCTCCCGTTCCATCACATCATAATGAGAATTTCCCATTCCACCTCATCGTGATGAGAATCTCCCGTTCCACCACCTCATTGCGATGAGAATCTCCCGTCTCACCTCATCATGATGAGAATCACCCATTCCACCACATCGTAATGAGAATCTCCCGTTCCACCACGTCATAATGAGAACTTCCCATTCCACCATGACGTGATGAGAATCTCCCGTTCCACCATCTCATTGTGATGAGAATCTCCCGTCTCACCTCATCATGATGAAAATACCCCATTCCACCATGTCGTGATGAGAATCTATCGTTCCACCACATCATAATGAGAATCTCCCGTTCAATCTGATCATAATGAGAATCTCCCATTCCACCTCATCGTAATGAGAATTTGCCATTAAACCATGACATGATGAGAATCTCCCGTCTCACCTCATCATGATGAAAATCTCCCATTCCACCATGTCCTGATGAGAATCTACCGTTTTACCACATCATAATGAGAATCTCCCGTTCCACCCCATCATGATGAGAATCTCCCGTTCCACCACATCATAATGAGAATCTCCCATTCCATCACATCGTGATAAGAATCTCCCGTCTCACCTCATCATGATGAAAATCTCCCATTCCACCATGTCGTGATGAGAATCTACCGTTCCACCACATCATAATGAGAATCTCCCATTCCACCTCATCGTGATGAGAATCTCCCGTTCCATCACATCATAATGAGAATCTCCCATTCCACCTCATCGTGATGAGAATCTCCCGTTCTATCACATCATAATGAGAATCTCCCGTTCCACCACATCATAATGAGAATCTCCCATTCCACCTCATCGTGATGAGAATCTCCTGTTCCATCACATCATAATGAGAATCTCCCATTCCACCTCATCGTGATGAGAATCTCCCGTTCTATCACATCATAATGAGAATCTCCCGTTCCACCACCTCATTGTGATGAAAATCTCCCGTCTCACCTCATCATGATGAAAATCTCCCATTCCACCATGTCGTGATGAGAACTTCCTATTCCACCATAGTGTGATGAGAATCTCCCGTTCCACTGCATCATGATAAGAATCTCCCATTTGACCACATGGTAATGAGAATCTCCCGTTCCACCTCATCGAAATGAGAATCTCCCTTCTTCCCTCATAGTTATGACAATCTCCTGTTCCACCTCATTGAGATGAGACTCTCCCATCTTACCACATCGTGATGAGAATCTCCTGTCTCACCTCATCATGATGAGAATCACCCATTCCACCACATCGTGATGAGAATCTCCCGTTCCACCACATCATGATGAGAACTTCCCATTCCACCATGATGTGATGAGAATCTCCCGTTCCACTGCATCATGATAAGAATCTCCCATTCGACCACATGGTAATGAGAATCTCCCGTTCCACCTCATTGAAATGAGAATCTCCCGTCTCACCTCATAATAATGAGAATCTCCCGTTCCACCACATCGTGATGAGAATCTCCCGTTCCTTCGCATCATGATGAGAATCTCCCGTCTGACCTCATCATGATGAGAATCTCCTGTTCCACCACATCATGATGAGAATCTCCTGTTCCACCACATCGTGATAAAAATTTTCAGTCTCACCTTATTATGATTAGAATCTCCCATTCCACAACATCCTGATGAGAATCTCCCGTTCCACCGCGTCATGAGAATTTCCCATTCCACCATGACATGATGAGACTCCTGTTCCACTGCATCGTGATGAGAAACTCCCGTCTCACCACATCGTGATGAGAATCTCTCGTTCCACCTCATCGTGATGAGAATCTCCCATCTCACCTCATCATGATGAGAATCTCCCATTCCACCTCATCATGATGAGAATCTACCGTTCCACCACATCATAATGAGAATCTCCCATTCCACCTGAACGTGATGAGAATTTCCCATTTAACCATGACATGATGAGAATCTCCCGTTCCACCACCTCATTGTGATGAGAATCTCCCGTCTCACCTCATCATGATGAAAATCTGCCAATCCACCATGTCGTGATGAGAATCTATCCTTTTACCACATCATAATGAGAATCTCCCATTCCACCATGTCGTGATGAGAATCTCCCATTCCACTGCATCATGATAAGAATCTCCCATTTGACCACATGGTAATGAGAATCTCCCGTCTCACCTCATAGTTATGACAAACTCCTGTTCCACCTCATTGTGATGAGACTCTCCCATCTCACCTCATTGTGATGAGAATCTCCCATTCCATCACATCATAATGAGAATCTCCCGTCTCACCTCATCATGATGAAAATCTCCCATTCCTCTATGTCGTGATGAGAATCTACCGTTTCACCACATCGTGATGAGAATCTCCCGTTCCATCACATCATAATGAGAATCTCCCATTCCACCTCATCGTGATGAGAATCTCCCGTTCCACCACCTCATTGTGATGAGAATCTCCCGTCTCACCTCATCATGATGAAAATCTCCCATTCCACCATGTCGTGATGAGAATCTACCGTTTCACCTAATCGTGATGAGTTTTTCCCGTTCCATCACATCACAATGAGAATCTCCCATTCCACCTCATCGTGATGAGAATTTTCCATTCAACCATGACATGATGAGAATCTCCAGTTCCACCGCCTCATTGTGATGAGAATCTCCCGTCTCACCTCATCATGATGAAAATGTCCCATTCCACCATGTTGTGATGAGAATCTACGTTCCACCACATCATAATGAGAATCTCCCGTTCTACCGTATCGTGATGAGAATATCCTGTTCCACTGCATCCGAAAGCTGCTCCTCTGGATTGAGCCGGCCGATATTCGCGTTTTTTCCCGACATCGGTATTGGCCAAAATTGGGCCGATATTTTTTTTCCCATCATGTTTTACAGACAGGCATCTGCCTTCGGCAGCTTTCTGCTGTAACTGTGAGACACTTCCGTCGATGAGCAGCAAGTTTTTGTTTTGTTTTTTTACTGGTACCGGTATCGGCCTAAGTCGCGGGCAGTATCGATCCCCCGTCATGATTTAACGGCAGCCGCCACACGCAACTTTCTGTTGACTTGACTGTCGCCGCTGTCCATGCAGCTCCTCCCCCCTCCCCTTCACAGAGAGAAGCCTGGAGCATCATCTGCACTCCAAGGCAAGTTATTAATCTTTAAAAACATATTGTAACTGTTTACTTCGCTGAAATATCGCCATGCGCTTTGGAAACACAAAGTTTGTGGTTCAGAATAGGAAACAGAAAAGCCGAGTGCTTCGTCTTTAAAACTAGCCAACTCATAATGTAGCAGCTGGATTTAGTAGCAGGCTGCGTTTAGCTTCTAAACATGAGTCATAAACGGATGCAGAATAACCAACAATAATTCAGTTCTGTGGTGCTGCTGCTTGTTGGACTTTAGTGACCCGGTATGAGTTTGTCACGTAGAGATTCGCTGCAGACGCTCCGTGTTGTCACCTCGGTTAACGTGCTGCACTCCCCCCGCAGGGTGAGGGTGTGACATCGGCTTCAACAGAAAGGTCCGTTTAAAAACAAAACAAAAAAACTTTCTAAACATATCTTAATTGTTTACTTCGCTGATATATCGCCATACAATTTGGAAACATAAAGTTTGTGGTTCAGAATATGAAACCAGCTTTGTAAACAGGCAGCAATAAGCCAAAAACAACTATTACATGAATGACAAAGACATTTAAATATGTTGGGTGACACAAAGGACATTTTATGATGACTGATTATCTATAAAATGTGAACAGTCAACACATAAACGCTTTTTTCTTTTTTCCATTTACACCCCATCTGTATATGCACACATTACAGTATGTGGGTGAATGTAAAAGATGATGATGCAGCAAGACTGATAATGATTTATGTGTTTTTGCTTATTTTCCTTTCAAGGATTTGGGGTTTTTGCATGTGTTAAACGAATTATTCTATTTGGGAAAAAACAAAGACCTTATATATTTTTTTATTGTCATTGTGTCAATTTTAGTATGTTAATTGAAGAAACAACAGCATATCGGCCACAAATATCGGCCCAAATATATCGGCCTCCAATATTGGCTATCGGCCCAGGCTGTTGAAAAAATATCAGTATCGGTATCAGCCCTAAAAAATCAATATCGGTCGTTCACTAGAGTCCAGTGAACTTACCGTCATGTTGGAGATGATGTCATCTTTATGACATGGAGCGTTCTCCTGCTGGATGATGTCATCTTTATGACATGGAGCGTTCTCCTGCTGGATGATGTCATCTTTATGACATGGCGCGTTCTCCTGCTGGATGATGTCATCTTTATGACATGGCGCGTTCTCCTGCTGGATGATGTCATCTTTATGACATGGAGCGTTCTCCTGCTGGATTATGTCATCTTTATGACATGGAGCGTTCTCCTGCTGGATGATGTCATCTTTATGACATGGAGCGTTCTCCTGCTGGATGATGTCATCTTTATGACATGGCGCGTTCTCCTGCTGGATGATGTCATCTTTATGACATGGCGCGTTCTCCTGCTGGATGATGTCATCTTTATGACATGGAGCGTTCTCCTGCTGGATGATGTCATCTTTATGACATGGCGCGTTCTCCTGCTGGATGATGTCATCTTTATGACATGGCGCGTTCTCCTGCTGGATGATGTCATCTTTATGACATGGAGCGTTCTCCTGCTGGATGATGTCATCTTTATGACATGGAGCGTTCTCCTGCTGGATGATGTCATCTTTATGACATGGAGCGTTCTCCTGCTGGATGATGTCATCTTTATGACATGGCGCGTTCTCCTGCTGGATGATGTCATCTTTATGACATGGCGCGTTCTCCTGCTGGATGATGTCATCTTTATGACATGGCGCGTTCTCCTGCTGGATGATGTCATCTTTATGACATGGCGCGTTCTCCTGCTGGAAGCAGCATCAGGGGATGCTACACTGTGGTCATAAAGGGATGGACATGGTCAGCAACAATACTCATTTAGGCTGAGGTGGTTAAACCGCCACGTTGGTACTAGGGATGGGCGATATGGACTAAAAAATGTATCACGATAATTTCTCTTATTTATCACTGTAACGATGAGTGACGATAAAAACTATCAGCAAAATATTTTGTATTATAACTCTGTCACTAAGTTCTGTCCTGAAAGTCCTACAAAATACTAGAAGCCACTAAACTATATCAATTAAGTTCAAGTTAGTGCACTTGTATTGCAAAACTGTAGTGACACCAAACAAGTCTGAAATATGAGAGACCAAATTCCACATTTATTTAAACGATGCAAACAGCAAAACTAACTTGACTTATTAAAAAAAACAAAGTAGTGCAACAGCAAACATAACCTGATAAATTGTCATCTCATGATAAAAACGATAAATTCAAATCGTTATTGTGGGGAATTTCTTTGACGATATATCGCACACTATAAAATATTGCCCATCCCTAGTTGGTACTTAGGGGCCCAAAGTTTGCTCAGAAAATCCCCCCCACACACCAGCAGCAGCCTGAAGCCTTGATTGTATCTGACTGTGGAGCTGAAATGGAGACTCATCAGACCAGCAACGTTTCTCCATCTTCTGTTGTCCAGTTCTGGTGAGTGTGTGTGAATTGTAGCCTCAGTTTTGTGTTCTTAGCTGACTGGTGTGGCACCTGGTGTGGTCTTCTGCTGTTGAAGCCTATTACCGTACTGTCCTGGTAGTCGCTCCTGAGTATAAGTCGCATCAGTCAAAAAATGCTTCATGAACAGCAAAAAAACATATATGTCGCACTGGACTAAAAGGCGTATTTATTTATTCAAGCCAGATGTCCAAAATGATCTTCTTTCACTGAGATAAGGCTGTTTTGCAATTTTTGCCCGAGGAGCAGAATATAGTTGTCACAAGCTTAGAGCGCCCTCTTTAGCCATTAGACTGTAATGTTTACTCTTTGGCTTATGTCAGTCAATATGAATTGATACTTAAAAATATGTTAAATTGTATACATTATCATATATAAGTTGCACTGGACTATTAGTCGCACAAGCGACAAACTATGAGAAAAAGTGTGACTTGTAGTCCGGAAAATACGGTATTAGACTTCAGTGTTCATCCATAAGGAACATCATGTTCAAGCAAGAGGATGTCCATATGTGTACCTAGTACCAGGATTGTCCAGGACTGTCTTGTTGACATGTCTCTGTAGCATCAGCTCCCCTGGACTTTTTGATGGGCTGCAAACTGTGTACAGAATTTTCTGCAGCTGGGAAAGTAGCAACAACTGTGATACAGAAGTGAGGTGGTGTAAATATCCACAGCATCACCCTCGCTTGAATTACAATATTTTCTTCCATGACTAGAGTTGTTTGAACTTGAAAAGAAAATTTTTCTTCTCCTAGCCTCATATGGCTTTTCTGTTGTCTAAATTAATTAACCTTGAAGGACTTTGACTGCAGTCTACTGTAAGTAAGATACTGAAAACTTACTTGTTCTTTATACAACCCCACTTGAAAAGAATTAAATATCCCTTTAGACTTTTACAAGATAGTCTCACTTCTCCATCAAAATTCAGACTTATGTTTGATTAAATCTTTATTTCATTCCAGTAAGGTGTTAATCTTTCTCTCAACAAAATATAAGACCTGTATCATCTTTGATCGTTTGAGCCCTGGGCCCATTTTGTTTGGCCTCTGTTTAAAAATTTCATACCCATGGTGAAATTAGTATACCTCTGTAACCACAAGACTTTGGAGTCAAGGCAGCAGCTGTGTTGCATAATCTATTAGATGACAAGATTCCAAATGATCTGGGAGGCAGAAGTGACAAAGATATGCTGGTTGAAATTTTTAGAGTTTGATCTGCAAAAAAGAAACCCCACCCAGAAGAGCAGATTAGGATGTGTTTGTCACTGTTTCAGTGACTGAGTAAAGTTGCTGCATATTACGACTTCCGTTGATAATTTCAGGGACTACTTTACCCTTCCTGGATGCATCTTTTTCAATTCATACAGATTTCTACATTATTAATGTGTTACAGCAATAACTGCTGCACTTAGAACGACACAGCGAGATTAAGTAATGGTTGGTAAAGCTCTTTAGCTGAAGCTAATTCATCGCTTACTGTACAAATAGATTTCTGCTGTAAGGCTTTTCATGCTACCACTTAGGATCGCATTTTCCTCTATAAATGTGTGGGACACGTCAATTTCAGCAGGGCAGCTGCAACCTGTCTGGCATCTGGGGGCCCTTTGTGTTCTGCGCCTCCACTGTTGAAGCATAAGATGGTCAATGTCCGTCGAGGTGGTAATGGGCTTTATGCACAGCTCCACTACTTCCTGAACTTAGTACTGCACCTTTGTTTCCTGTCTTTCAAGATTGGATGAGCTCATTAATCCAGGTGTGTCTGACCATTTGCTTAGATCAGACACAGCTGGATTAATCAGGTCATCCAATCATGAAAGACAGGAAACAAAGGTGCAGTACTAAGTTCAGGAAGTAGTGGAGCTGTGCATAAATCCTATTCCCCAACTTGTTAGTGGACACTGGAAGTTAGGGAGGCCATCAAGCTGAAAAAGTCTCACTGGGCCTTTTTCGACGATGGGACTCCTGGGGCAGCAGACAGGGATCAGCAAGCTAAGTGAAATGCAGTGGTGATGTGCGATACCGCTGAATTGCTAGTTGCTTCATTTGCTAGTATATGAAATTAGCTAAAGTTAGCATGAAACTCTTGAAATCTTGTAAACTTTACAAAATAAATTTATCTGGATTTAATTTTCTCTCAGCTGGAGGAATAAAAAATGCTGCAGCCAAAAGTAAAGCTGCTGTCACTCCTCTAAAATTAGCTCAATAATGTTACAGCTGATATTTTGGAGCTCCATTTGCCACAGTTGCTAAGCAACGAGAGATATGCCGAGGAGGCTAGACCGTCCAAATTTAACAGCCTGTTACTTCCACCTTACGCGGTCTGAGGATGACCCAGCCTATGTAGACCTAGCCTCTGAGCTTGGACACAGCCTTTCTCAGGTAGCAGCCTCATTGTTGCCAACTTACTGACTTTGTCGCTATATTTAGCCACTTTTCAGACCCCTCTAGTGACTTATTTTCAAAAAAGCGCCTAGCGACAAATCTGGCGACTTCTTCTGGTGTTCATGGAGACAGATAAAGTTTATATCGCTCCCTGTTCATTGGGTGCTGTCTGCTGTCGGCCCCTCCCTCCCTGTTTCCCCGCACTCACTCACTGCTCCCGCTGTCCCTTTGCAAACAGCAGCCCTTCTGAGCTGCTGTGAGATGACCACGCCTCCTCATCCAGATTATTTCCCTTGATGCCTTGTGGCACAACTGGGTCTTCTTTGCACCCTGACTCAAATGTGTATGTCACCCCTTCAGTACCCTTTTGAATCGGGAGCTTGTTGGGTCTAACAATAGTAATGCTGGGGACGATTATTTGGTACGGCACTTGCGCAAATATGATTGGCTGTAGCAATGATGTCATTTAGCAACTTCTAGTGATTTTTGGGCCAGCCAATAGCGACTTCTTTCCCTGAAGAGTTGGCAACAGTGAGCAGCCTGGATCCGGTAGGCTAGACTATTGTTATCAAACTTGCGCCATCTACTGTTAGGAGTAGGTATTAGCTCACTTTGACCGCTTTGACCAGAAACCATATTACTCTTTGCTCTGTGTGTCAGCTTCAGGGTCAGCGTGGGCAGTCAGTGTAATACTTTTTTTGCTTGCCAGAGGGTTGTTTGATCCAAACGCAAGGTTTCCCGTTGCATAATTTGAGAAAACAAGGGAACTTGCACAATCAAATATTGCATTAGCAGCGCAGTCTGGTGTGTGTCTGCTTCTGTGTGTACTGGAGTCAAGGCCATAGCTTTGATACTGAGATTAGTAAATGTGACCCACAGAGCCCCCAGGAATGGGAGGTCAGGTTTTCTTTAACACTTATAATTTTCAGTATCATTTCATTTACAGTTGACAGAAAATTTGAACAAGAACAAGTTTATAATCAAAAGTCTTTCTACCTGCCGGTCCACCTGTCTCTATACCTCCATCCCCACTTGTCTCTTAACCTGCCTCTCCAACCGTTTCTCTACCTTCCTCTCCATCTTTCTCTTGTCCTGCATCTTAACCTGTCTTTTATCTTTCTTTGCACTTTTATTTTTACCTTCCTCCCAACCTGTCTCTTCGTCCATCTTTCCACTTGTTTCTCCTGCTGCCTCTCAAACTGTCTGCTAACACCTGGAATGTCAGCAGGAAATTAGACAATGGTGGAGCCAGAGATGTTGATTAGTCTTTGACCTCAAGTCTGAATCAAGTCTCAAGTTACTTTTAGCTGTGGTGAGTAATTTGACATGCGACGCCTGCTGTCTGCTCTGTTTAAATTATTCCATTATAATATCCAAGGAATTAGGAATCTGTACTCACCCTTTACCTCCCAGTACTCTGTAGCCACACTGATCTTTAGCTTTACCTCAGAAATACTCTGTCCCCCTCCTCTGGACAATTTCTCTGCTGAGAAGGAAAACCTGGAGATGAACATGGAAATTTATTCAGACTACTGTAGTAAATATGCTCTAACTTATCTAGAAGTTTTTAATGTGTACAAAAATCCAACGGAAGAGTTTTCAAATCTAATCCTGCAGTTCACAGCATTTATTTTTTGTCTGAATGCAAGATCAATGTGCTGCACCTTAGTGCAGGATCACCAGCTGTCCTGCAGGTTTTAGATGTCTCCTGCTGCAACACACCTGATCCATATGACAGCTTGCAGACAAGAGCTGTGTTCAAAATCTTCCACTCACCCCTTGTTCTCTACATAGTGTATATGATATAGTCCACAACATCATCTACACTATGTCGGGAACGACGAAAAGAGATTTCGGACACTATAGGGGGTGACATCAGCAGATGCACCAGGTATTGCTGCGACGTGGAAATGGATGCACAAAGCTTTATACACACTGCACACTTACCGGGACATTTGAGGATGTAGGACCTAATTCTTCATGGTGGTTGGGTTTATTGATCAATAAACTGTTGAATTATCAATGTTGTATACATTTGGTTTTGTAAACTACTGTTTTGTATTCTCATCATGAGCTGTAACAGGTCAGGATTGTGCACGAGCTCTTGCGAATTTGTAGCCAGTAGTTATTTTGCTCGTAAGCTGTCGGTTACTTTCTTTTGAGACAATAGTTTAAAAAATTATATCAGTCATATCTTGGATGTTGCGCGCCCGACTCCTGCTTCTCACGCACAGACGGAGGCGAAGGGAACGGCGTCTTAGGTGGTTTTTTTTTGTTTGTTTTTTTTTTAATATTAGTAAGATCCCCAAGGGGAAATTAGGGCTCTGCATTTCACCATCTCTGTACGGTAGTACCAGAGAGCAGTGGGCTGCTACTTAAAGCGCCCGGGGAGCAGTTGAAGGTAAATAAGGTAAATAAGGTGCTATTTGCTAATTCGTCGGAATCAACTGGTAAACACCTGAAATACATCTTAGCTAACATGCTAACTAACAATCTTTGGGTGGATATACATAACTGGTTAACATCAAACTCTCTTCAATCCTTTTTCATGGAGAGATTAAATATGGAATTTCAATACAGAATAAAAAAAGTGGAATATTTAATAAATATAATACTGCTAGCCAAATTCTATATTCATAAATGTTGTTTCACAAAACCATTTAAAAATGAGTTTGTAATATTTTGTAAGTCTTTAATGGAAATCAATGCAGCCCCCGCAATAAATCCGTATTCATTTATTTCTAAATTTAAATTGTTTTAAACCCCAGTTTGGTTTGTTTTTCTTGTTTACATTCTCTTTCTTGTATGTTGGTTCATATCCTGGAGCAAAGTTTTGATGCCTATTATTTTCTATGATGCCTTATATCAGGGATCACCAATTCTGGTCCTCGAGGGCCGGTGTCCTGCAGGTATTAGTAGCTGCCCTGCTGCAACACACCCTGTGATGTGTGCAGAGCTTGACATAAAGCACTGCACAAGTTTGCTAATTACCCACTGATTGGAGTCAGGTGTGTTGCAGCAGGGGAGCTCCTGGTACCTGCAGGATACAGGCCCTCGAAGACCGAAATTGGTGATCCCTGCCCTATATGATCTTTTGTTAAGGCAAAATACAGTATCTATGATATCTTATTTTAGAATTTCTTATAATGTGAAATGGTCATTGCCTTTATATCACTATATTTCTTGTTTTGTATGTTTTCCATTGTAAAATAAAGATTTCTTGGAAAAAAACTGACAGTTGTGGAAAGCAGACTAAACATCAGCCATTTTTCTTCTTCTGCGACCACAAAACATGGCCGCATTGCATTGTGGTATACGGGAGTAAAATGTAGGGTACATTGCTTGCATTGTACACAGTGCATTGTGGGTATTTTGTAGTGGACGATGTGGATGAAAAAGTGGTGAAGAGAATTTGAACAACACTACAAAATGGTGTGCTCGCTATATAGTGCACAACTAGTGCACAACATTTTATTTTTATTTAACCTTTATTTAACTAGGCAAAGATATTAAGAACAAGATTCTTATTTACAATGCCGGCCTGGCAAGTGCCATGAGGCACCGGTAGGCATTAGGCATCCGTAAAAGGGAGCAATTTTTTAACACAAATAAGTTCTGCACAAGCCTCATAATGACCCATTTACAGTTTGACTCAGGTGTATTGCAACTGGTTAACATTTCATTCTTAAGATGTCCACAGATCCCTGCACTAGAGCTAAAATCTTTTGTAATGCTTAATATACAGTAACTGTGTGAACTGAGTGCAGAAAATATGAAATTGTTTTAAAAACTGAAAAAGCATCAACATGTTAATTAATTTACATTCAGTACTTGTTTAGATCCAGTTTCAATAAATATCTCTGATATTCCTAAACCAAAAGCAGCTGGACTTTTCTGATAAACAGACCCAGTAAACCAGCGTTATTTACAGCAGGGTCTGATCCCAGTTTTTTCCCACTTTAACGTTGTCATGGCAATGTCACAGTTTATGGAAACAGTGTTCAGTAAGCATCTCATTCTTCTGAAAACATTCAGTAGAGTCAAACTGATAAAGTTAACATGAGTTTAGAACAATGGTTGTAACAAGCTAACACAATGATGCTAAATCCAGCAGGCCAGATGCTAACATTAAAGGTTGAATATAGAACATTTTTATTAAAAGCTATGTTTAAAAAAAAAAAAAACTTCCACAGGTCGTTTGGGGGTGTGCAGAATGAAAGTACATTTCCCAGAAAAATTATATTTAGCCTAAAAAATGAGAGAAGAATTTTTTACGGGTTCGATAATGGCATTTTATTTACGTCTATAAGCCGATACACGCCACCATTGCAGGTTGTTAAATACGATCTCTGTGTGGAAACAATATTTTGGTCATAGTCAGGCTGCTACAGGAAAACAGTGGAGACGACGAGTGAAGCAGCTGCTTCATAACCTGCAGATATTGGTATCTGTTTCTGAGGAGGACTGACCTGAGAAGATAAAAACCTGGAGTAAATTTAGGTGAAGACTTCACTAAATTGACCCACATAAACGTTTTCCACGGAGTCAAAACACGGAAATGAAGACTTTCCTGCTGGATCGGTAAGCTAGCTTGTTTGCTAACATGGCTAACGTTAGCTGTAAGTTATAAACTCCTCTGTGTTACTTGTTGGACATGCTGCAGACTGTTGGACGTGCTGCAGACTGTTGGACATGCTGCAGACTGTGGGACATGCTGCAGACTGTTGGACATGTTGCAGACTGTTGGACATGCTGCAGACTGTGGGACATGCTGCAGACTGTTGGACATGCTGCAGACTGTGAGACATGCTGCAGACTGTTGGACATGCTGCAGACTGTAGGACATGCTGCAGACTGTTGGACATGCTGCAGACTGTGGGACATGCCGCAGACTGTTGGACATGCCGCAGACTGTGGGACATGCCGCAGACTGTGGGACATGCCGCAGACTGTGGGACATGCCGCAGACTGTTGGACATGCTGCAGATTGTGGGACATGCTGCAGACTGTTGGACATGCTGCAGACTGCTGGACATGCTGCAGACTGTTGGACATGCTGCAGATTGTGGGACATGCTGCAGACTGTTGGACATGCTGCAGACTGCTGGACATGCTGCAGACTGTTGGACATGCTGCAGACTGTGGGACATGCTGCAGACTGCTGGACATGCTGCAGACTGTGGGACATGCTGCAGACTGTAGGACATGCTGCAGACTGTTGGACATGCTGCAGACTGCGGGACATGCTGCAGACTGCTGGACATGCTGCAGACTGTGGGACATGCTGCAGACTGTTGGACATGCTGCAGACTGTTGGACATGCTGCAGACTGTGGGACATGCTGCAGACTGTGGGACATGCTGCAGACTGTTGGACTTGCTGCAGACTGTGGGACATGCTGCAGACTGTGGGACATGCTGCAGACTGTTGGACATGCTGCAGACTGTGGGACATGCTGCAGACTGTTGGACATGCTGCAGACTGTGGGACGTGCTGCAGACTGTTGGACATGCTGCAGACTGTGGGACATGCTGCAGACTGTTGGACATGCTGCAGACTGTTGGGACATGCTGCAGACTGTTGGACATGCTGCAGACTGTGGGACATGCTGCAGACTGTTGGACATGCTGCAGACTGTGGGACATGCTGCAGACTGTGGGACATGTTGCAGACTGTGGGACATGCTGCAGACTGTGGGACATGCTGCAGACTGTAGGACATGCTGCAGACTGTTGGACATGCTGCAGACTGTGGGACATGCTGCAGACTGTTGGACATGCTGCAGACTGTGGGACATGCTGCAGACTGTGGGACATGCTGCAGACTGTTGGACATGCTGCAGACCGTGGGGCATGCTGCAGACTGTTGGACATGCTGCAGACTGTTGGACATGCTGCAGACTGTGGGACATGCCGCAGACTGTTGGACATGCCGCAGACTGTGGGACATGCCGCAGACTGTGGGACATGCCGCAGACTGTGGGACATGCCGCAGACTGTTGGACATGCTGCAGATTGTGGGACATGCTGCAGACTGTTGGACATGCTGCAGACTGCTGGACATGCTGCAGACTGTTGGACATGCTGCAGATTGTGGGACATGCTGCAGACTGTTGGACATGCTGCAGACTGCTGGACATGCTGCAGACTGTTGGACATGCTGCAGACTGTGGGACATGCTGCAGACTGCTGGACATGCTGCAGACTGTGGGACATGCTGCAGACTGTAGGACATGCTGCAGACTGTTGGACATGCTGCAGACTGTAGGACATGCTGCAGACTGTTGGACATGCTGCAGACTGCGGGACATGCTGCAGACTGCTGGACATGCTGCAGACTGTTGGACATGCTGCAGACTGTGGGACATGCTGCAGACTGTTGGACATGCTGCAGACTGTTGGACATGCTGAAGACTGTTGGACATGCTGCAGACTGTGGGACATGCTGCAGACTGTTGGACATGCTGCAGACTGTTGGACATGCTGCAGACTGTGGGACATGCTGCAGACTGTGGGACATGCTGCAGACTGTAGGACATGCTGCAGACTGTTGGACATGCTGCAGACTGTGGGACATGCCGCAGACTGTTGGACATGTTGCAGACTGTTGGACATGCTGCAGACTGTGGGACATGCTGCAGACTGTTGGACATGCTGCAGACTGTGGGACGTGCTGCAGACTGTTGGACATGCTGCAGACTGTGGGACATGCTGCAGACTGTTGGACATGCTGCAGACTGTGGGACATGCTGCAGACTGTTGGACATGTTGCAGACTGTTGGACATGCTGCAGACTGTGGGACATGCTGCAGACTGTTGGACATGCTGCAGACTGTGAGACATGCTGCAGACTGTTGGACATGCTGCAGACTGTAGGACATGCTGCAGACTGTTGGACATGCTGCAGACTGTGGGACATGCCGCAGACTGTTGGACATGCCGCAGACTGTGGGACATGCTGCAGACTGTGGGACATGCCGCAGACTGTTGGACATGCTGCAGATTGTGGGACATGCTGCAGACTGTTGGACATGCTGCAGACTGCTGGACATGCTGCAGACTGTTGGACATGCTGCAGATTGTGGGACATGCTGCAGACTGTTGGACATGCTGCAGACTGCTGGACATGCTGCAGACTGTTGGACATGCTGCAGACTGTGGGACATGCTGCAGACTGCTGGACATGCTGCAGACTGTGGGACATGCTGCAGACTGTAGGACATGCTGCAGACTGTTGGACATGCTGCAGACTGCGGGACATGCTGCAGACTGCTGGACATGCTGCAGACTGTTGGACATGCTGCAGACTGTGGGACATGCTGCAGACTGTTGGACATGCTGCAGACTGTTGGACATGCTGAAGACTGTTGGACATGCTGCAGACTGTGGGACATGCTGCAGACTGTTGGACATGCTGCAGACTGTTGGACATGCTGCAGACTGTGGGACATGCTGCAGACTGTGGGACATGCTGCAGACTGTTGGACTTGCTGCAGACTGTGGGACATGCTGCAGACTGTGGGACATGCTGCAGACTGTTGGACTTGCTGCAGACTGTGGGACATGCTGCAGACTGTTGGACATGCTGCAGACTGTGGGACGTGCTGCAGACTGTTGGACATGCTGCAGACTGTGGGACATGCTGCAGACTGTTGGACATGCTGCAGACTGTGGGGCATGCTGCAGACTGTTGGACATGCTGCAGACTGTGGGACATGCTGCAGACTGTGGGACATGTTGCAGACTGTGGGACATGCTGCAGACTGTGGGACATGCTGCAGACTGTAGGACATGCTGCAGACTGTTGGACATGCTGCAGACTGTGGGACATGCTGCAGACTGTTGGACATGCTGCAGACTGTGGGACATGCTGCAGACTGTGGGACATGCTGCAGACTGTTGGACATGCTGCAGACTGTGGGACATGCTGCAGACTGTTGGACATGCTGCAGACTGTAGGACATGCTGCAGACTGTGGGACATGCTGCAGACTGTTGGAAATGCTGCAGACTGTGGGACATGCTGCAGACTGTGGGACATGCTGCAGACTGTTGGACATGCTGCAGACTGTTGGACATGCTGCAGACTGTTGGACGTGCTGCAGACTGTGGGACATGCTGCAGACTGTGGGACATGCTGCAGACTGTTGGACATGTTGCAGACTGTGGGACATGCTGCAGACTGTGGGACATGCTGCAGACTGTTGGACATGCTGCAGACTGTGGGACATGCTGCAGACTGTAGGACATGCTGCAGACTGTTGGACATGCTGCAGACTGTGGGACATGCTGCAGACTGTGGGACATGCTGCAGACTGTGTGACATGCTGCAGACTGTTGGACATGCTGCAGACTGTTGGACATGCTGCAGACTGTGGGACATGCTGCAGACTGTTGGACATGCTGCAGACTGTGGGACGTGCTGCAGACTGTTGGACATGCTGCAGACTGTGGGACATGCTGCAGACTGTTGGACATGCTGCAGACTGTTGGACGTGCTGCAGACTGTGGGACATGCTGCAGACTGTTGGACATGCTGCAGACTGTGGGACATGCTGCAGACTGTTGGACATGCTGCAGACTGTTGGTCTCTTGCCTACCTGCAGATTCTGGCATCCCAGCGGCTGGAGTTGTTTTTCTGCCGTTGCAACTACAACATAGACACACGTGATGTCTCTGTTCTGTCCGTGTTCCAGATTCATCCTTTAAGCTTTCACTCAGCATTAACTTGTCCAGGTGTGTTGGTGGATGAAAGTGGATGTGGGGAATCCTGCATCCTGGATTTTTAGAACACAGACATTGCAGCTTGATGCTCACATAGTTGTCACCTTTATTAAGTTTTAATACTCGAAGTTACAGCAATGCAGCATCATGCTGTTCACTGGCTCTGCCATGGGGCTGGGTGGTATGGCAAATTTTTCACATCTTATATATATATATATATATATATATATATATATATATATATATATATATATATATATATGTATATATATATACATATATATATATATACATAAGCATTCTATCTGAAAGGGCCTTTAACCCGGCGTGGCATGGATACTAGTAGCTTTAACCCAGCGTGGCATGGATGCTAGCAGCTTTAACACGGCGTGGCATGGATGCTACCAGCTTTAGCCCGGCGTGGCATGGATGCTACCACCATTAACCTGGCGTGGCATGGATGCTAGCAGCTTTAACCCCGGCGTGGCTTGGATGCTACCAGCTTTAACCCGGCGTGGCATGGATGCTACCAGCTTTAACCCGGCGTGGCATGGATGCTACCAGCTTTAACCCGGCGTGGCATGGATGCTACCAGCTTTAACCCGGCATGGCATGGATGCTACCAGCTTTAACCCGGCGTGGCATGGATGCTAGCAGCTTTAACCCGGCGTGGCATGGATGCTAGCAGCTTTGACCCGGCGTGGCATGGATGCAACAGCTTTAGCCCGGCGTGGCATGGATGCTACCAGCTTTAAACCGGCATGGCATGGATGCTACCAGCTTTAAACCGGCGTGGCATGGATGCTACCAGCTTTAAACCGGCGTGGCATGGATGCTACCAGCTTGCCATCACAATATTACAATACTATTCTTGATTCCAATGCCAAGGATGATGGTCAATACTTCTTACTGTTTTCCATACAATAGGGGAGAACAAGCACTAGAAAAATAACACAATCCAAACAATACAACAAAATTATATTAATAAACATAACAAAAGACCTTAAAATGTAAATAAAATTCATTTTAGAGATCTAGTTTATGTAGAGATATAGTCTTCTCCAAATGTTCACTGTGATTCAAAAGATTCCAAATAAAAAACTTCAACCACTACTTGGTGTACTTATTTACCTGCGCTTTTCTTCAAATTGAGACCAAATCATGTAAACAATAGAACAAACTAGTTAGGATGAATTATTTTTTAAACTATATTAATTAATGAAAATTAACGTATGAAACGATTAACTTTTTAAATGTTTTTGTCTACAATTTTAAAAACCATCAATATGTGACTGTAAACCAGGTGAGATCATCCAGTAGCGGTTTCAGGGTGTTCATAGCGAACACCCTGGCTGAAAAACCACCACCACTGAACAAGACGCACAAGCTGAAACGTCAAGACTGGGCCAAGAAATATCTTAGACTGATGTTTCTAAGGTTTTATGGACTGATGAAATGAGAGTGAGTCTTGATGGGCCAGATGGATGGGCCCGTGGCTGGATCAGTAAAGGCCAGAGAGCTCCAGTCCCACTCAGACGCCAGCAAGGTGGAGGTGGGGTACTGGTATGGGCCAGATGGATGGGCCCGTGGCTGGATCGGTAAAGGCCAGAGAGCTCCAGTGCCACTCAGACGCCAGCAAGGTGGAGGTGGGGTACTGGTATGGGCCAGATGGATGGGCCCGTGGCTGGATCGGTAAAGGCCAGAGAGCTCCAGTGCCACTCAGACGCCAGCAAGGTGGAGGTGGGGTACTGGTATGGGCCAGATGGATGGGCCCGTGGCTGGATCGGTAAAGGCCAGAGAGCTCCAGTGCCACTCAGACGCCAGCAAGGTGGAGGTGGGGTACTGGTATGGGCTTGTGGGGCCTTTTCGGGTTGAGGATGGAGTCAAGCTCAACTCCCAGTCCTACTGCCAGTTTCTGGAAGACACCTTCTTCAAACAGTGGTACAGGAAGAAGTCCATCCTTCAAGAAAAACCTGATTTTCATGCAGGACAATGCTCCATCACACACATCCAAGTACTCCACAGCGTGGCTGCAAGAAAGGGTCTAAAAGAAGAAAAACTAATGACATGGCCTCCTTGTTCACCTGATCTGAACCCCATAGAGAACCTGTGGTCCCTCATCAAATGTGAGATTTACAAGGAGGGAAAACAGTCCACCTCTCTGAACAGTGTCTGGGAGGCTGTGGTTGCTGCTGCACGCAATGTTGATGGTGAACAGATCAAAACACTGACAGGATCCATGGATGGCAGCTTTTCAGTGTCCTTGCAAAGAAAGGTGGCTATTTTGCTCACTGATTTGTTTATGTTTTGTTTTTGAATGTCAGAAATGTATATTTGTGAATGTTGAGCTGTTATATTGGTTTCCCTGCTGAAAATAAATAATTGAAATGGGTATAAATTTGTTAATTGTTAAGTTTCCCAATAATTCTGTTTGCCTAATACACTTGATATAGGGTGATGATGTCATTAGACCACAGCCCTTCTCATTACAGAGATGCACATCACCTGATATGCATAATTGGTAGTAGGCTTTGGGCCTATACAGCTTGGAGTAAGACAACATGCATAAAGAGGATGATGTGGTCAAAATACCCTGTAATTATTTTCTCATGACATTAACATTTTGCACAGAGATGTTGTAACACCAACACGTGATGCAGCAGCTATGTTTACATGGAGAAATATTTAATCTGTTCGACTGAAATCATTCAGATCGGAGATTCCAGCTGTCATGTTTATATATGGATGCTGGATAAAATGATCCGATCGACTCTATTTATGTTCATTTTAATACCATCCTAATGCTTTTTCCCAAACCTTTTGACAATCAGGCAATGATCCTTAACTCTTTAGTTTCTAACAAAAACCTGTCTGTCAGAGTCTTGCGACATCACATCACCCGCACGTGTTTCAAGCGTGCACAGAGACAACATGCGCCACAGAAATCATCAGGATCAGCGTTACGTGCTCATTTTCCTACTGATGTGATTGTGAAAAGGTTTACAGTCTCCATGCTCTCCATCAGATTGAAAATTCTTTCCAATCGACGGCGACTGGATCAACTGACACGTTTACATGTCGCATTTTTGTGGAAAAAGTGCTCTATAAATGCAGCTATAGATTAGCTACTTAAACTCTTTGTCTGCCCATTCATCCATTTTCCTGCCACATCCCTCCGGTCACATTTGCTGGCTCATCCGGGGGTATCCTGACTCTGACTGAGAATAACCCCATAATAAATTAGAAGCATGTACCTTTCTACCGCATCTTTAGTTCGGCATATGTTGCCCTGCAAAGTAGCGGTGCAATAGCGTGAACTGCTGTTGATGACATTAGATTGGCTGCATGAGTAAAGATGTGTGATCTGGATCATATTATTGGCTGGACAGTGTCAGTCATTGTTTTGTTTTGTTTTTTATCTACCTTCTTTCTTTTTTTTCCTTTTTTTTACTTGTCCTGTCCAGCATCATAGCAAGAAGCAGTTGCGTGACATGATGGTGATAGGCCCGGTGCAAATATAATTTTTGTGCCCCACCGCCATAAACACAAACATGTTCGTGCACACATGCACGCACACACACTGGATGTGCACGTACACACACACACACACACAAACATTCTTGCACTCGCACATGCACAGCTGTTTAAGAGAACTGCTTTTGTCACCTTGATGGAATTTCTTTTACCAAGATGCTGTGTGGTGCGGTGCACAGGTGGCGTTCCTGTATTTAGGATGAAAAAAAGTATTAATTAAATTAAACTTCACGGGTGTGTGAAGGTCGCGCGTAACAGAAATTTTATTTAATTCTTTGTGGACCTGAGCGTTTTACTTATTGTGCATGTGACTTTTTGCGTTGCGCATCACCAGCGTCCAGCAGTGAGGGGGACGTTTCTGTTGCTGGTGTGACGCAAGAGCAGAACAGCTGAAACCAGCATGGCGGAGAACATCCTGCCTTGTTTATGCAGCGAATTCCGAATCCTAACCATCAGGTGTCCTCCTCTGACCAGTTTTATAATCTGTTGTCCCGCTGGCTTGAATCACGTCCATATTTAAACCCTCTCATGGTGGCAGGTGCTCCGTCCCCTCCTGCTGAATTGTAAAACGGTTCTTTACTCTGGAACTGGTGCCTGTTTAAAACCACTTTGGAGAGCGAGAAGCGCGTGCTTTGGCGGTGGAAAGTCAAAGAAGCCGTGCTTCTAACTCTCAACCAAAACCAGCTCATACAGAAAATGGACGCATGGCTTACTCTTATTTTATCGAACCACCTGAGGTACTCCATTCACACAAACAGCAACATGTTGCATTGGACTTTGGCTCATTACTTATGCAGGTGTCAGAGTGCGTACAGCTGTTTCCATACACGTGTTCATTCTCTGCTTGGGTGCCCATTAAATCGCATCAAACCCTCAGCTTTGTTCGGTTGTCAAAGGGTTTTTTTGTGTGTTTTTAAGATAAAGACAAGGTAAAGCTGTGTGCATGAGGTATGCAGCAGGCTTTTTAAAAATTATTTATTTACCCACCTCTAAATCTGACGGACAGCCGCTTATTTTTTCCCCTTTCTTCATGGGCCCCGATTGCGTCTGGGCCCTGGTGCAGCTGCACTGGCTGCACCGTCAATACTTACGCCTGTGGCAAGCAGAATGGTGACCTGGTTGCTTTATTGTGTTTAACAGTTTTGCTTTGCCAAGCGGAGCTTCATGAACACAAGACTCCCCTTGATATCCTGTTTATTCATTTTATTTCTTTAATTAAATATTTGTCTATAACAGCATTCCATATCATACTGCTGGGCCTGACAAGGGAGAAATGAAAGTTAACAGAGGTAATGATAGAAAGTGGAACAGAGAGAAAGAAGTGAGGAAGAGAGAGAGAGAAGAGAAAACATGGATCCACTTCCACAGTTCACTGGTGCATCTGTACAGAAATCCCTAAACAACATTCCAAGATCTCTGCTGGAAAACAAAACTAGCAATCCCCCTCAGGGGGACGTGCAGGTGGCTGAAGTGTTGTCAGATCATAAAAACACACCCAGAACTACGCAGAGAAGAGGTACATCCTAGTCAGCGCAATGGGAAGCAGCGTCACAGCATCAACATGCATAATAAAGGGTCTACATGGTGATACAGTCATGCAGATGCAGCCTCGTCTCTGCAAGGTGGAGGAAGCCTGCAAAGCCTGAGACCTGGGGCCCCAGCAGCCACCAAGAGGCCCGGGTCCCAGCCACCCCCCCAAAGGGACGGACATGCATCCCCCAGAGGGCGGCAGAAGGCGGCCCCAGCCAGAGCCCCCTGTAGTCAAGGGGCCCAGGCCCCAGTGGACCAAGACCAGCAGCTGCCAAGCGCCCTGGGGCAGCCCCCCCACCCGACTCAGGCAGCCCAACCGACAGCCAGGAGGACTGGACCCCCTAGACGACCCCCCCTGCACATGCCAGCCCCCACCCCGACATCCCTGCCCCACACACCTGACACCAGGGCACTACCACTCCCCTACACCACCACCACACTCACACACACACTCCCCACACACATACCCCCAACACCCACATGTACTCCCCCCACACACATGCACCCACCCGTTAGTCATTGTTTTACTTGCGCTTGTTGTCACCTGTCACTGAATGGGCTGCATTGCAAAGTAGTAATGACAAAAAAAAAGTATTGTTAACTTTAATGTACAGTCAGTAATGTTTTATTTCTTGCGCTGTGTAAATTTGCTGTGCGCAGAGGACACAAAAGTAGTGCGTAGTAGTAGTGTGCCGTAGTGATAGAGGGAACACTGGATGGCTGGCTGAGCTATTTCTTTTGAAATGAATAAAAAATACTTTATTTATCCCAGAAGGGCAATTCGACTTTTCTTTATATTGTGACATTCTGAACTGTTCATGTTCTTTCAGTTTCTTAATTCTAATCTGTTTTGCTAATTATCCTAAAGGTGACCAATGCACCCCCTGCCACTCACTCGTTTTCATTTTATTAATTATTCCAGAGGAGAGACTTTTCAGAGAAATGTTTCTCCCTGCCGACACCAACACTCCACCACTCTCGGTCTTTCACAACCCCTTCATTGTGGTTATACGTATTTATACTAATTTGCATATTTATTTAAGGGTGAGGACAAGGCGTTCCACGTGACAACAGCACCTGCATCTACTTCACGCAAATTGTGATGTATAAAGGAAAGATGCACAGCTACATGCGTGTGCACAGTTTTATACATCTGAAGTTTTTTGTGAGGCACACTTTTCTAAATTTGTATCTACGCCAACTTTTAGTGTGATAGCTGAGGCCAAAGGAGAGGACATTTTTAGTGTTGCAAACATATTTTTAATGTAAAACACCGCAGGCTTTTTGTACTGAGAAAATGGTTGCCCAGAATTTAGTTGCATATTATCTGTCCAATATCTGTATCAGCCCAATATAGGCATTAACATGAACTACATCACACCAACTATACAATAGGCGCTGCAGGGGAAGATCATAGCGTTGCTGCTCACATGTTGATCTTTGGCTGCTCTGCTTATGATTTATTACTGTCAGTTAAAGAAATGTTCTTTGTCAGTAGTAAAAATACTCACATTTGCACTGTGAGTGGCTATTGTTTAGAGAGTGTCTGGGACAGCATTATCCGAGTCTGTTTTAAATAATAAAGGATAATGATTCAAAGATGATAAATAAAGCACACCCATTATTAACAACGTGATCACATTTACGTTAACCTTCCATGAGATGTGTCCTCACCTCTGAACAAGTCGATCATGACTTTCAAACTTTCAAACTTTATGAAGAGCATGGATATCCAAACCTTTCAACTTTGGTTGGCCTGCGTTCCCATTCGTGATGCTGTGACTCGTTCTTGTTGAATAACTTCTACTCTGCTCTTTTCCTCAACTGTAACTGCATTTCTCCCAAGCGCTTTATATGCACAAATGCACACATGCACACAACAGTCTCACATATCTACATACTAGGGATATCAGATATTATTAGCCTACTGATATTATGGGCCGATATTGGCATTATAATCGGTATAGTTTTTTTCGGACCCATATTTTCCAGCATGTATAAAAGTAAAACATTGTGCACTTACTGCAAAAAAAATTAATGTAATACACTACAAGTATTTGAATTTTTTTACAAAAGATCATTTTTATTACCTGTATCTATGTTCTTCACGTAGATTCAATGCATGGTAATACAGTAGTGCACCACCAGTACATCATGCAGCCTGTTGCACACCTCCAACATCTGAAGAAATTGGTTGCTGATTGGTCAGATCCAGTGCTTGGGAGGATGATGAAGCAGATTTTGGAACTCTGTTTAGGTGATTTTTTAATGTTATAGTATCTATCTGAGCAAAAGTCTTCCACTTCTGAGCTGAACAGACTCTTGAGGGCCTTGGCAGCATTGGACACTTTGACAAAGTAGGACGTAACTTCCAGCTGGCCGTTGTCCTGCTGAACACATCCAGATACACTGATGGTCTACTTACACTGATTGTACATACACCAAACATAACAGCACTGGAAAACAGTAAAATCATTTACTGTGTGTATATACTTACCTGTGTGTTTATGCTTACCTGTGTAATTCTTACCTGATGCTTCTGACTGTGTGTTTATACGTGTCCATATACTTATGTGTACCTCTACTTAGCGGAGAACTGTGGATGTGCGGAGTGCACTAACCTGTTCAGTTAAACACTGCCTGGCAAAAAAAAAAGTTGCCACCTGGATTTAACTAAGCAAATAGGTACGAGCCTCCTTTTGGATAATTACTGCATGAGTGATTATCTTTCAGCTGGCAACAAGTTATTTAACCCCAACTGGTGCAATGAGTTGCTTCTCATTTCCTAAACAACCATGTGGAAAAACACATCCATGGTTGTGGAAAAGATGTTAGTCTGTTTGAGAAGGGTCAGATCATTGGCATCAAGCAGAGAAAACATCTAAGGTAGGGCTGGGATGATTCGTCGACGTAACCGATTACGTCGACGCAAAAAATACGTCGACGCAAAATATGCGTACCGATGCATCGTCAGACCAAAACAAAGATGGCGGCGCCATGCGACTTCAGACCAAAACAAAAATGGCGGCGCGATCTCCGCGAGTGGCTCTTCCAAGTTTCCAAAGTGTAAGGCAGTGAAGGCCCACACTCGTTTATCGAAGGTATTACTATATATTCGGGATGGCGAATCCGAAGCCTAATGAGACATGAGACAACTTCCGTGAGATGGACGCCATGTCTTCAGACACGTCAGGCCTGTTTGAGACGGTCAGCATGAAGCACGAGCTCTATCTGCTGGCCGTGGGTGGAACTGCAGCTGATGTCAGGAGCTGTCTTATTAGTGTTTCATCTGTTGGTAATAGTATTGTGTAGTCACTTCTGGGATAAATAAAGCATTTTTAATTTCATTTGCAAGTGATTGGTACCCGTATTAAGCATTAACAGAGTAAAGATGAAGATGCACTTTTTCTGGAAGGCAGACCCATGTTCAATACAATGTTCAACTCTGAATGTTTACTTATCTTCATTATCTTTTGTTGGAAAATAATATCTGTCTTAGCTTAAATCCTCCAAGTTTACATGATCATATTATTTCAATAATGACTTTTTTATTATTATTTTCATGTGAATGAAAGAATTAAAAGCCTGTTTTTCAGTCCGCTGTGTTTTCAACATAAATCTTACATTCTGTTGGTTCATGAAAAACTCCATGACAGGCTGCTGCTCCCACTGCCTTTTTATTCATGCTCTTTTTTACATTTTAGATATCTTTATCAGCACATATAAATTGCTGTCTGTCAATTTATGAGGAGATAATCGATAATCGAATCGAATCGAGTCGAATCGAGCTAAAAAAGTGAATCGTTAGATTAATCGATGCATCGAAAAAATAATCGATAGATTAATCGTTTAAAAAATAATCGTTTAACACAGCCCTAATCTAAGGAGATGCAGAAACTACTAAAACTGGGTTCAGAACAGTCCAACGCATTCTGAAAAACTGGAAGGATAGTGGACCATCGTCTTCCAGGAAGAAATGTGGCCGGAAAGGCAGATGAAGTGATGCAGCATCATGCCTAGTGCTACTGTATGAGCCTGTGGGGGCAGTGTGATGATCTGGGGTTGCTGCAGTTGCTCAAGTCCAGGTTCAGCAACAGTATGAGCTCAGATAATGAGGTCAGCTGATACCTGAATATACTGAATGAGCAGGTTATTCCATCAATGGATGTTTCTTTCCTGATGGCACGGCCATATTCCAAGATGACAATGCCAGGATTCATCGGGCTCAGATTGTGAAAGATGGTTCAGGGAGCATGACACATCATTTTCACACATGGATTGGCCCCCACAGAGTCCAGACCTGAACCCCATTGAGAATCTTTGGGATGTGCTAGAGAGGGCTTTGCGCAGCGGTCAGACTCTACCATCATCAGTGCAAGATCTTGGTGAAAAATTAATGCAACACTGGATGGAAATAAATCTTTTGACATTGCAGAAGCTTATCGGAACAATGCCACAGCGAATGCGTGCCGTAATCAAAGCTAAAGGCGGTCCAACAAAGTATTAGAGTCAATGACCTTTTTTTTTGGTGGTGACTCTTTTTTTTGGCCAGGCAGTGTATATGACTTGGCTTACGTTAGGGGTGGGTATTGGCAAAGACTTCAATACCATACGTATCAGGCTACATGGGTCACAATATGATACAATATTGCAATATTGTTACATCGCAATATATTGCAACATATTGCGATGTATGTGATATTTTAGGTGCTTCAGAAAAAATAAAAGTACCACTTGAAATAAAAGTTGTATGTATGTATGTATGTATGTATGTATGTATGTATATACACACACAACAACACTTTAGTAGGTACACCTGTGCTCGTTAACCCAAATTTCTAATCAGCCAATCACGTGGCAGCAACTCAATGCATTTAGGCATGTAGACATGGTGAAGACGATCTGCTGCAGTTCAAACCAGCATCAGAATGGAGAAGAAAGGTGATTTAAGTGACTTTGAACGTGGCATGGTCGTTGGTCTGAGTATTTCAGAAACTGCTGATCTACTGGGATTTTCCTGCACAACCATCTCTAGGGTTTACAGAGAATGGTCCTAAAAAGAGAAAATATCCAGTGAGCAGCAGTTCTGTGGGTGCAAATTCCTTGTTGATGCCAGAGGTCAGAGGAGAATGGCCAGACTGCTTCCAGCTGATAGAAAGGCAACAGGAACTCAAATAAGCACTTGTTCCAACCGAAGTCTGCAGAAGAGCATCTCTGAATGCACAACACATCCAACCTGGAAGCAGATGGGCTACAGCAGCAGAAGACCACACCGGGTGCTGCTCCTGTCTGCTAAGAACAGGAAACTGAGGCTACAATTCACACAGACTCACCAACATTGGACAATAGAAGATGGAGAAATGTTGCCTTGTCTGATGAGTCTCCATTTCTGCTTCCAGATTCAGATGTAGGCTCAGAATTTGGTGTCAACAACATGAAAGCATGGATCCATCCTGCCTTGTATCAGCGGTTCAGCTTGGTGGTGGTGGTGTGATGGTGTGGGAGAGATTTTCTTGGCACACTTTGGGTCCCTTAGTACCAATGTGGCGGTTTAACCACCACAGCCTACCTGAGTATTGTTGCTGACCATGTCCATCCCTTTATGACCACAGTGTAGCATCCTCTGATGCTGCTTCCAGCAGGAGAATGCGCCATGTCATAAAGATGACATCATCCAGCAGGAGAACGCGCCATGTCATAAAAATGACATCATCCAGCAGGAGAACGCGCCATGTCATAAAGATGACATCATCTCAGACTGTTTTTTTGCTTCAAATATTTTTATTAGATCTTTTATACATTTTATCCTTCAAGCAATTCCTTCATCTTTTCCATTTTTTGTTAAATTAATTACAAAACAAAAAGGAAAAAGGAAAAGAAAAACAAAAATGTACGAAAGAACGCCCCCCCACCCCTCCTCCCCAGCCACCCAGGAGTGCTACCTTTTCAGTGTTTACCATGCAGGTAATGCTTCAAGTTTGACTAATTCCGACCTTTTAAGTAGGAGATTAAGGGGTTCCAAACCTTTTCAAACTCTACAAGTTTGTCTTTTAGAATGAATCTTATTCTTTCTAAGTACAGAGTGTCTGTCAGCTCAGTTAGCCAGAGTTTTACTGTTGGTACTTCCTTTTTCTTCCAGAATAGAAGAATGAGCTTCTTAGCTGTAAGGAGTCCATAGGACAGGAGATGTTTATGTGCTACACTGAGCCTCCTCTGTCTATCTGATATACCTAAAATAATTAATGTCGGATCCGGGTTTATTTCTTCCCCCAATATTTTTGAGAATATTCTGAATATCCCTCTCCAGAAGTTCTGAGGGTTTGGGCACAAACCATAGTTGTGAAGTAGAGTTGCCTCAGGTGAGCCACATTTGTCACACTGAGGTGAAATCTTAGGAAAGAATCTATGTAGTTGCAATTTTGTATAATGTAATCTATGCAGCACCTTAAATTGAATTAGGTTGTGTCTTGTATTAATTGAGCATTTATGTATGTGTTCAAGGCACTTGTCCCAGGTATCATCTGGTATCTGTACACCCAATTCAGTCTCCCATTCTGCTTTAATATTGTTTGTTGAAATTGGGGCCATATTCTGCAATGAAGTACACAAATGTGAAATTATGTTTTCAGACCCAGCAAAAGGTTTCAGACAGCCATCCAATTTATCCGGCTCTGCACTTTCAAAATTGGGGAGGTGAGCTCTAACATAACTTCTGACTTGAAGATATTTAAAAAAGTCCTGTTGTGTGAGAGTGTATTTTTTTGGAGCTGTTGGAAAGATAGAAATGTCCCTCCGAGATAAAGATCACCCACCTTAGATATCCCCATTTCTCGCCACGCAAGGAAACTGCCAGCTGTGGTAGAAGGAGCAAATGAAGGATTTGCCACTATGGGTAATAAGAAAGACACTGCTCTTAGATTGAAATGTTGGGATATTTGTTTCCAAATGCGTATAGTGTTATAAATAATTGGATTTTTATTGTATTTAACTTTACTTAGTGGTACCGGTGATAAGACCACTGCTCCGATGGTAAAAGGTAGGCAGTCTTCCCGCTCCATCTCAGACTGTTTTTTTTGAACATGACAATGAGTTCATTGTACTCAAATGGCCTCCAGTCACCAGATCTCAATCCAACAGAGCACCTTTGGGATGTTGTGGAACGGGAGGTTCTCATCATGGATGTGCAGCCGACAAATCTTCAGCAACTGTGTGATGATGTCATGTTGATATGGAGCAAAATCTCTGTGGAATGTTTCCAGTACCTTGTTAAATCTATGTCATGAAGGTTTAAAGTGCTGATGACACGTTTTTTACTTTTTTTGCCATGTTTTATCAACCAAAACATTCTTCATGATGATCTGTGTAACAGAAACAAGCGCAGCTGCATAGATGAGTTATTAGCAAACATCGCTGCTTTTCAGCACATCTGACCAGACTGTGACGCTGTGAGCTGAAACCGGATGTGACGTCCTGCAAGAGCCTCTTTTTTGCAGCTTATTTAACATTGAAGTCAACGGCTTCATTGCGGTTTTTAGGTTCCTTTTCCAGTTTTACAGACAAACAGTAACGACTCAGCCTTCAAATTGCATTGACAGTTAATGTTTAAAAGCTCGTAAGTGCAGTGTTAGTTTATTTAAGTTTCCTATAGATTTAAAATTTTATTTTGAAGAGGATAAAGAAGCAGGTCGGAGTCGGACTCACCGGGAAATGGTAGCAGCAGTAGGAGCGTCTGCTCATCTCTCCTGTCTTTGTCTGTTTACTGGAGCTTCAGCTTGTTGAGACTTCTAACACAGTGAAACTGATCATGTCCTCTGGAATCTTCTTTTTCAACCATTGTTGCTTAATCACATAGGTTATACAGCTGCTGTACGGACAGACAGCTGCTGCTCGGTTATATGAGGACGTCTCCTTCATCACATCGGTCATACAGCTGCTGTACGGACAGACAGCTGCTGCTCGGTTATACGAGGACGTCTCCTTCATCACATCGGTCATACAGCTGCTGTACGGACAGACAGCTGCTGCTCGGTTATATGAGGACGTCTCCTTCATCACATCGGTCATACAGCTGCTGTACGGACAGACAGCTGCTGCTCGGTTATATGAGGACGTCTCCTTCATCACATCGGTCATACAGCTGCTGTACGGACAGACAGCTGCTGCTCGGTTATATGAGGACGTCTCAGGGACAGACAGCTGCTGTACGGACAGACAGCTGCTGCTCGGTTATATGAGGACGTCTCCTTCATCACATCGGTCATACAGCTGCTGTACGGACAGACAGCTGCTGCTCGGTTATGTGAGGACGTCTCCTTCATCACATCGGTCATACAGCTGCTGTACGGACAGACAGCTGCTGCTCGGTTATTTGAGGACGTCTCCTTCATCACATCGGTCATACAGCTGCTGTACGGACAGACAGCTGCTGCTCGGTTATATGAGGACGTCTCCTTCATCACATCGGTCATACAGCTGCTGTACGGACAGACAGCTGCTGCTCGGTTATATGAGGACGTCTCCTTCATCACATCGGTCATACAGCTGCTGTACGGACAGACAGCTGCTGCTCGGTTATATGAGGACGTCTCCTTCATCACATCGGTCATACAGCTGCTGTACGGACAGACAGCTGCTGCTCGGTTATATGAGGACGCTCTCCTTCATCACATCGGTCATACAGCTGCTGTACGGACAGACAGCTGCTGCTCGGTTATATGAGGACGTCTCCTTCATCACATCGGTCATACAGCTGCTGTACGGACAGACAGCTGCTGCTCGGTTATATGAGGACGTCTCCTTCATCACATCGGTCATACAGCTGCTGTACGGACAGACAGCTGCTGCTCGGTTATATGAGGACGTCTCCTTCATCACATCGGTCATACAGCTGCTGTACGGACAGACAGCTGCTGCTTGGTTATACGCGGACGTCTCCTTCATCACATCGGTCATACAGCTGCTGTACGGACAGACAGCTGCTGCTCGGTTATATGAGGACGTCTCCTTCATCACATCGGTCATACAGCTGCTGTACGGACAGACAGCTGCTGCTTGGTTATACGCGGACGTCTCCTTCCAGATCTCCTCCAGCTGCTTCCAAAGCTGCATCCTTTCCTCCATCCTCATCCGTATACACGGGAACTATTTAAAACTCCACTGGAACCATGGAAGTTGTTATCTTCTCATTTTTAAAAGGCAAATTATTTACCACGGCTAGCCGTTAGCAGCGAGCTAATGCAGGGAACGAGTGCCTTGTTTCTGTCACGCCTGGCTCTATGTCACACTGGTGCAGCTCCATTGTTTTCTCAGTTGTTGGTCTACTTGTGTTGTTCCGGGTCGCTCCTTATACTTCTGGTTTCCTCGGTGTGGTCTTGCAGGCTTATGGCTGAACCAGTGGACCTGAGGCTGGAGACAGACTGTGGGCAGCTTGCTACAGTTCTACTCTGGTTCTAGCTTGTAAAATGTGATTTCCCCAAATTCCTCAGCATCATCACACTTTTCTCAACTGGCTGATGATCCACCACACAAACCAGTTCTAGTCCAGCTGTTCTGGAGCATCTTTCATGTTTTCCACGGCTTAGATTGTACATGTAATTTAATTGGCGGACCGCAACTCTGTATGTCGCTGAGGACACAACATGGCGGCTAGGTTTACAACTGAAAAGCTATTAGCCTTTAGCCGAGCCTCCTAAACATCTGATATTTATGTAAATATATGTATGATTAACTTCTTACTGCACAAAAATACATTTTGTCTTGGTGTGTTGTTGTGTGGCAAAGTTACTTGAAGTTAAGGTCATGTCATCAGCACTTTAAGGCAGTTCTGAAGGCAAAAGGGATCCAACCCGGCACTAGCAAGGTGTACCTAAAAAAGTGGCCGGTGAGTGTACATTGGATGACCGAAACAAAAGGCGCTTTCCGACTGTAGGAACCTTTTGGAGTTCCTATAACCTTTTCGGGAACCAGGCCGTTTTTTTGCGCATTTGGACAAATAGGAACTAGGGACCTCGGACCTGAGTTCCTAGAACCTTTAGCTCCTACTGTGAGGCAGGGTCTTTTCGGGGTTCCATAGGAACTGAAATACGTAGGTGTTTGGTGATTGGTAGAACTGGCAAGCCCCACCCCTTGTGTGAGCTCCACTTCTTCCAGCCCAGCCATGTTTAAAAAGTCTCACAGCTGTTTACCTGTTTATAGAGATTGTAATAACAACAAGAACTATTACAGTAGGAGTGTACCAATTCATTATTAATTGATCACAATGGTACACGACCCAAATCGATAACTATTTTGAAATGTTCAAAAGCAATTATTTCCATATTGATTTAATGACCAAACACAGCTGCAAAGCATAGCAGTAAAATCTGTGGCTGCGGCTTCAACAAAAGGTAAACAAGGGAAAGGGAGGGAAAGCTGGTAAGTTAGCTTTTATAATAGCTTTGAATAAAAGAGACGGAAAACCCAAATACAGGTGCAAATTGTGTCAGTACAATCTGCACGACTTTAGTGAACAAACCCCCGGTCTGTCCACTAAAGTGTCTGGGCGTACTTCAACGAAAGACGTTCGTAGGGCAGCTTTCCAACAGGGGGCTGTTCCGTTACATGATACATATGACTGTGATGAGGGAAAGCTGGTAAGTTAGCTTTATAATAGCTTTGAATAAAAGAGATGAGAAACCTGTTTGTATTAGACCTGCTGGGGCATAAATTTGTCTCTGTCGCAACGATTATGTCACACATGGTCCCAAACAAGGTCCTCCCTCGTGGGAATGCAAACTAAAGGCGAAGGGTAGTTCTGATAACTAAACTCGAGAGGCGTAGTTATAGGAACTGCGTTCTTAGAACCTCTCTGTCCGAATACACCTAAAATGAGTCAAAATAAATTAAATTCATTTTCTCCATGTCCCATTTATCAAACTTTGACAGGCTTATTTGCCACTTGAATCGCATAATAAAACCATTTACAATTGTCTCCCTGAACATAGATATTTCTCACTTTGGGAAAACCCAACTGGATAGATGTGCAAATGAAATAAAAATAAAGTGCTTTTGAAAACAATATTATCACAACTGAGCTGGAATAGTATAAATGTAGACAAATTGATGTGAAATTAGTAAAACAGTAAAACAAAGTAATATATGAGTATTTGAAAACACATATTAGTTCATATAAAAAATAAACATTTCAGTCAGTGCATTATCATCTCAAATCATTGGGTGGTCTATGAAAACCTGGACACACATTTGAACTTTTACTTTCCAGTGTGCGTAAAGTTTAGCCTGAACCTGAAGATGCAGATGCACATAGATATCAGTGGAAAGCAGCCACTTTTCTACATGCTGGACGACTACTGTTATGAAATTCCACGAGATTTCATTAGTTAAAGGTTGAATCTGGAACACGGACAGAACAGAGACATCACGTGTGTCTATGTTGTAGTTGCAACGGCAGAAAAACAACTTCAGCCGCTGGGATGCCAGAATCTGCTGATACACAGTCTGCAGCATGTCCAACAGTCTGCAGCATGTCCAACAGTCTGCAGCATGTCCAACAGTCTGCAGTATGTCCATCAGCCTGCAGCATGTCCCACAGTCTGCAGCATGTCCAACAGTCTGCAGTATGTCCATCAGCCTGCAGCATGTCC
>JALJCO010013205.1:0-11253 GCA_023101725.1 Atherinomorus stipes
GAGCCAAAGTATGCAAACTTCATCTCACTCATTTGTTACTGTCAGCAGGTGAAACAAACAAAAACACGTTGTTGAAATGATGGTAAGCATCATTAACATGAACATTAAGAAAATAAGTTGACAGCATTTAAAACCTGTAGGCCGTGTTGTTAACTGTAAAAGAACATAAATGAATCACAATTTATCCACATGCATCTGCTTTTATAGTTCACTCTGTAGCTAGATGTCATAAGATGCAAAATGCCACACCATGAACGTATCTGAGCAGTGACTCAATACAAAGTCATTGAGTTGTGACATTTAAATGACTTTATAGCTGTTTCTCATTTAATAGTTTCTTTTCCCCTGTAGAAAATCAGTCTCTTGGTTGCAGGTTTTTTCTCCTGATAGAAAAACAACTGGCTGTTCTACAGCGACCAGCATGTAACTGCTGAGGAGGACCTCTCAGGCTTGGTTCTTGGTCACAGTGACATGTTGGAATCATTCTTCTTTTACATGAATTAAACTGCAAAACCACAGTTTTACTGGGACCTTAAGCTGATGTGCTTAATTTATGGTAGATCTTGCAAGAGCAAGAATGAGATAAAACTTCAAGCCGAAACACAACAAAACAAACCTGTCAAAGTTTTGTGTTACAGATGTCATAACCTAGTGTTTTACATACATTAACCATTCAGGTCTCATCCTCAAATGAATTTTTAAGTACAGTTAAGTGGGAAGGAAATTCAATGAGATCATTTTAACCTTTTTTTTATCCCCAACTTTTGTTTGTCATGAGAATACGCATCATAACTAGGACTCTGCCCTGTAAGCACATTCATGAGGCAAGCTGTCAAAGCCAAAACAAAGTTTTATCAGGACAGATGAGGTGAAGGACATGATGTCCCGTCAGAGAAAATGGGAGAAAACCATCTAAGAAAAAGGTTAATAGAGAGGATCTTCTGAGTAAAAAGGGCTGGACTTTGATGAATAAAAAAAGATGACATCTGGATTTGAAGTTACTCAAACAGCAACAAGTGTGTTAGCTTTTGTAGCTTTATTAGCAGCTTGCCACCGTCTTGCCTACCATCGTATCCTGGTCTTTTACACAAAAGATAATAAGTTACAGCAACAGCAACACCTACCGACTGCACATCCTCACTGAATAAATATAATCCACTGGTCCCTGGTCGATGAGTCCACTGTCACAGCACTGAAACCTGCTGAATTTCTGCCGAAGCAGCTCAGCACAGCGGATTTTTTTCCCCCTCGTTATCATCATCCTCCTCTCTGACAAAGCTGGTCATAAATTGCCGCTCCACGGCAGGTAATCAGCTGATTTCAGGTGGTGCTGAAGAGGCTGGCTTAGCAGCTGGCAGCCTCTGTGGATCTGTCATTCCCAGAGAAAAAACAAAATCACGTACTGTGGACTGAAAGTGCCTTTAGACAGCTAACTCCTGATCTCGGAAACAAATGTGAGGCTGATTTCATTCAGTTCTATGAAAGACAAAGAAATATGGGAACGAAAGGTACTGATTTCTCTGAGAACAGCTTTCACTGCAAAATCTCAAAGCTCAGCCTCACAACTGCTGTGTCTTATGAAGAGTACAGTGATGCAGTCCAGGCCTGCAAACTGAAAAACATTGATGTAGGATGGACTCTGTAAGGAATACAGCATGGTGGAAACTATTCTCAGCTCCCCCAGAAATGGAAGTGCTGCTACAGTGAAGAGCGGTATCTGAAGCTGTTTTCCAAAGCAGATGTCCCACTCAGAACCTGAGTGAGAGTCAGCGCCTACATCTTTTCCATTCCATGCAGCAATGCACATACAGAACGTGTCTTTTCAATGATGACCTCAGCATGGAGAAATGAGAGAAATCGTCTCGATGTGGAAAGTGTCAAGGCAGAACTGCAGATTTGTGTCAACTTGGCGCCGGAGTGCACAGACATGTACAGGAAATTTCTCTCAAACAAAAAACTGTAAGAAGCAGCCAGGAAAGACCTCAAATATAAAACTTAGACCTTCACACTTTGGTGAGTACAACAGAGTTATACCAGTATGTGACTTTGATATTATTTTTAGTTTTTCTCCTAGTTTTGCTGAGTCTTAAAAAATGTCCTCCTTTTTGGTGTTAAGGAAATGGCCACCCTAGTTCCAATACATGTGGTTTAACATGAAAAAGTGGGATGACTCCTTTAAGGAGTTAAAGTTAAACTTAATAAGCTTACAGACGCATGTTTTTCAATGAGGTACAGGAAGTAAAAAGTGCTTTAACAATCGGGTGTTTATGTGTCTGTTTTATTTAATTTATTTTTTATTTTTTGTAAATAGATATAATGAAAATAAATATAGTACTGGAGAAACTGTTAATTTGGTGGATGTTGTTACTTGTGTGGTGGAGAGGTGGTAAAGCGAAATTAATTTACGCCCCATTCTCCTTTTTTTTTGGACATGTTGGGTCATACTAAATTACTATTTTTTTGATTGTAATTTTAATTATTCTGTTCTGTTTGTTTTGCCTTATTAACAAATTTCAAAGTGCATAATAATCACAGTCAAAGGGGGAAATCAGTGGAAGGTTTTTGCTTTAATCAGAGTTCATGCTGTTTGATGATGAAGTAACACCAGGGAAAGAGGGCACATTTTAGTTTTAACGCACTGCATTTGAAAGGTGTGATGCAACAATTACAACAATCTTTGATATATACAGTATGTTGAAAAAGGTTTTGCTGACTTAATTATGTTTGTGTAACTTCAGACTGAATTTCTGTGCAGCACGTCTACATGTAAAAACAACTTTTTAACCAAGATAAAAGGTAAAAGGTGAGTTATGATCAGGTGATGAAGAATCAGCAGTGGTAAAAGGCTGGCTATGTGTGTGTGTTTGTGGGTTGGTGGGGTGGGTTGGTTGTGGGCGGCATCCCTTCCGCTACGGCCTGTAGTGGGGGATGGAACGGCTTATCTAATACCAGGGTATGGTCACTATCATTACCGTCATTATAATTATTATTATTATTATTATTATTATTTTATTATTATAATTTTATTATTTCTTTTGAAAATTGTTCAAAATAAAACAATTAATTCATTCATTTATTCATTATTATCATTATCATTGTTATTTACATTGTTGTTATCATTATTATTACTGCTATTACTATTATATTGTTACGACTGCTGCCACCACTAACACTATAATTTAAATATTACTTAACATTTCACTCTATGGATAATTATTATCACAATTATTACCATTATTACTATTTCTATTGCTATCTATACAAACACCTCTGTCAATTTTACCCCTCTATTTTTTTCCTGTCTTTCTTTTACTTTCTTTTTCCCTCTCTACACACATTTTCACCCATATATCTACATATTTGATACCACCGTGATGTGTAAATTTTGATCCTTATTAAAATATAAAAATCCAATCTTTCTTTCCCTCTCTTACTTTTCTATTATCCACCTTTCCTCATTTTGCCTTCTCTTTATACATCGTTTCTATCGGCACGTCCATTGTAAATGTTTTTTCACTGTCAATACAAATTTCACTATCAATGTTGTCACAATTTTCAATAAAAAAGGGTAAAAGATGCTCTTTTGTGATAAGTTTAACGCTATGACATACTTTTTATGGGATGTACAGAACATTCAAAAAACAGGCTGTGAACAAACCTCTTTAAAGGAGTGAAAGCTTGAAGAGGCAAATTAAGTTTGAAGGAAATGGTTTCACCCACTGCAAATACAGGTAAACCACAAATGTCTTTGAAATTACTTACAGTACCTCAACGGGTAATAGGGAGCCGAAGTCACGCCCCTCTACTTCCGCACCATGGGATCTAAGAGACTAAAAAATATGAATGGAGGTCAATGAGGAGAAAATAATTGTTTTCTGGTCCTAGTCGTCTCTCTGTCCTGGATTCCGGATGTGTTTCGTAATGATATATTATGAAAATTTTTTGTGCAAAGAAAAAATAAAATTCGCGAAGATTTTAGATTATTTCAGGATTTACTTAAAGGTTAAATATGGAACATTTTTATTAAAAGCTATATTTTAAAAAAATAATACCTCCACAGGTCGTTTGGGGGTGTACAGAATGAAAGTACAACATTTCCCAGAAAAATTATATTTAGCCTAAAAATAATTATAAAATAAATTTTGACGGGTTCGATAATGGCATTTTATTTACGTCTATAAGCCAATACACGCCGTCATTGCAGGTTGCCAAATACGATCTCTGTGTGGAAACAATATTTCAGTCATAGTCAGGCCTGTGCAGGGAAAAACCGTGGAGATGACGAGTGAAGCAGCTGCTTCAGAGCCCTGGAGATGTTGTTATCTGTTTCTGAGGAGAAGTGACCTGAGAAGAGCAAAACCTGGAGTAAATTTAGGTGAAGACTTCACTAAATGGACCCACATAAACGTTTTCCACGGAGTCAAAACACTGAAATGGCGACTTTCCTCCTGGATCGGTAAGCTAGCTTGTTTGCTAACGTGGCTAACGTTAGCTGTCGGTTATAAACTCCTCTGCGTTACTTGTTGGACATGCTGCAGACTGTTGGTCACTTGCGTATCGGCAGTGAGCCTGGCATCCCAGCAGCTGGAGTTGTTTTTCTGCCATTGCAACTACAACCTAGACACACGTGATGTTGCTGTTCTGTCCGTATTCCATATTCAACCTTTAAAGCCTCTTTGTGGACTACAGCTCTCGTCGCAAGCGACATGCGTCACCAGCTGCTCGAGTATGCTACTGTTGTGGATTTACTCCGGCACGTCACTGCTTTTTTTTTTTTTTTGAGAACAGGAAGAAGTGCAGAAACAGAGGTGAAAACCATCTTATGTCAGGAAATGGTGAGTCTTTCCATCACGCCAATGGAAGAGAAGGGTCTATCTGCGGCTCGCAAGACAGGGGGCGTGTTGTCGAGTCGGCGTGTCGTAGAGTGACATTACTCGACGACACGCCCACCAGGCCAATGAGAGCACGGTAAAATCTAGCCCTACCCCTGACCCTTCCCCTAAACCTAACCAGACCCACCCACTATGCGACACGCCCACTATAGGACACGCCCACTGGTCGCAAGCCGCAGATAGATACACTTGCGATGGAATGAGGTCTGGTCTCGTTCACGCCCGTCGCAGGGAGCGACGTCATCATTTGCGGCGAGAGCTGTAATCCACAAAGCGGCTTCAAGTAAATCCTGAAATTATAGAAAATTCGCGGTATTTTATATTTTCTTCTGCACAAAAATTTTTTATTTAAATCCAAAGCCAACATATCTGGAATCCAGGACAGAGAACGACATCAGACCAGAAGATAATTATTTTCTCCTCATTGACTTCCATTCATATTTTGTCTCTTAGGTCCCATGATGCGGAAGTAGAGGGGTTGACTTTGGCTCCTATTTAGTCTGAGGATATAGACATGTTGGATGCAATGGCTGGTTTGCCACCTTCTACTTCAGCATTGAATATCAGTAACTGAAGGGAGCATCCAGCTCATTATCAGTGGACAGTATAACATCCTGCATCTCTGATGGGATGGGGGTACATTAGTACCTACGACATGTGCCACTTCCACATCTGTGAAGCTCTATTAACGCTTAAAAGTACACAAACGCTTTAGAGCAACATCTTTTCCCCATCAACTTGTTTCCATATTTAAACAAGACGATGCTTAACTTCATACTGGATCCATCACAGCAGCGTGGCTTCCCTGGAGAAAAGTATGGGTGCCGAACTGACCTTCCTGCAGTCCAGACTCCTCACCAATAGAAAACATTTGTCCAGGACCAATGAGGAGCTAAAATCCTGAATCAGACCAAATGGGACAACTGGTCTGCTCCTTCCCTGACATTCACAGACAGTTGATCATTACTGCCACCCAGTAGGTAATATATTGTATTTACTGGTGTTTGTCGGTCTGTTAGTTAGCAAAAAAAACTTAAGAGAATAAGAATGGATTTGGATGAAATTTTCTTGGAATATTGATCATGAGACAAGGAAGAACTGTTCAAAGTTGGTGTTGATCCAGATCACTGTCTGAATCCAGGAATTCTTTGAAGGATTCTTTTTTTTTTTTTTTTTTTTTTTACTTGTCCTGTCCAGCATCAACAAGCAGAATGGAAATCTGATTGCTTTATTCTGTTGAACAGTTTTGCTTTATCAAGCGGAGCTTTATGAACATAAGGCTCCACTTGATATCATGTTTATTCATTTTATTTCTTTATTTAAACATTTGTCTATTACACCATTCCATTTCATACTGCTGGGCCTGACAAGGGAGAAATGAAAGATAACAGAGGTAATGATAGAAAGTGAAACAGAGAGAGAGGAGTAAGGAAGAGGAAGAGAGAGAGGAGAGAAAACATGAATCCACTTACACAGTTCACTGGTACATCTGTACCACGATCCCTAAACAACCAAGGTCTCTGTTGGAAAACAAAACAAGCAATCCCCTACAGGAGGACCTGCAGGTGGCTTAAATATCCTCAGATCATACAAACACACACAAACACACGCAGAACTACGCAGAGAAGAGGTACAACCTAGTCATCACAATGGGAAGCAGTGTCACAGTGTCAACATGCATAATAAAGGGTGCTCCGTGGTGATACAGTCATGCAGATGCAGCCTCGTCTCTGCAAGGAGGAGGAAGCCCGCAAGGCTCGCGACCCAGGCCCCCAGCAGCCACCCAGAGGCCCAGATCCCAGCTACCCCCCCCCCCCCCCCCAAAGAGCGGACATGCATCCCCCGAAGGGGCGGCAAAAGGCGGCCCCAGCCGGAGCCCCCCCGCAGTCTGGAGGCCCAGGCCCCAGCGGACCAAGACCAGCAGCTGCCGACCCCACCGGGCGCCGGGCGTCCCCCGGAGCGGAGACAGCGCCGGGCCCAGGGCCCAAGCGCCCAGGAGCAGCCACCCCCCCCGGGGCGGCCCAACCGGAACCCAGGAGGACAGGACCCCCCAGACGACGCCCCCAGGACAGGCCAGCCCCCACCCCAAAGTCCCTGCCCCATACACCTGACACCAGGGCGCCACCACCTCTACCACCCCCTACCCCGCCACCACGCCCACACACACACTCCCCACACACCTACCCCAACACTAGGGCTGAAAGATATACCGTCACCGCCCCCACATCGAGACACAGGCACCCAAGACATCAATACCGCAAGAGCAACCACATACAAGATACAGATCCCCCCTGCGCCCGCCCCGCACAAAAAAGCCCCGGAAGCCACAAACAAAACCGCACCCCCCACCAAAGCGCCCGGCCCCCAACCAACCCGCAGCCACACCGCACCCGCACCGACACCAAGATGCCCGGCACGAATACCGAGATACGAACCTCCGCCCACACCGCCCAGCCCTACCCAACACCTCCGTGTACCCCCCACACACACACATACACCCACCCACTCCGCTCTCCGACCTTACATACCCCCACTCACTCCTCTCTCCACCCCCAACACTCTCTTCCCTCTACCGTCCACACCTACCCCCACCTCCTCATACCCTCTAACACACACATGCACTCCCCCCCACATAACTGCACCAACCCCTCCCCACCCCCCCCACACATACGCCCCCACCTCCCTATACCCCCCAATACCCCATACAGTCCCCCCCTTACATGTCCAGCCCCGCCCATCCCTCTGACCTATCACACTCCCGCCCTTCCTTCCTTCAGCCCCTCATGACCATCCCTACTAGGCACTCACGAGCATGCTTTGAAGGATTCTTGATCATTGTGATTTAGGGCTATATGGGGGAACTGAGCTGCTTGGTGGACGTTTGCGCCCTCCAAGTGCTTTCTAGTTATATTCTGTTTTTAATTTACATATTGTACATTTTAGGGAATTGGGGTTATTTACTCAGCGATCACTGAAAATAGGCACAATTCAAATTGAACCTGCCCATGATGACCTAGTGTTCATATAAGTGGTCTTTTGTTGAAAATGTGTATGTTTATGATCATCAATGTTTATGTGTAACACTGGCCGGTTAGTTTTAAAGACCTCAACAGCTTTATGACACATGATGAGTTTGGGACAACTTCTCCTGACATGGTAAATTTAACCATGATTAATTAGGAATAAAAGTCACAAAATGTGCCAACACAACATTCCCCACAGCAGCAGCCAAAGTCTGGACGGTTGATAACACAGCTTGGCTTTGTAGATCCTGATGATGCCATAATTTGAGCGAGCCATCTGTGGCTTTTGCAGAAATGGTGAGTCATTTAATGTGTCTGTATTTTGCAGGTTTTTATCTGTTGTAGGTGTTTTGTGTGTCCCATGCTCTCATCTCTCATCTATTTATTATTTGCTTATAGGTCAAATTCCTCTGATCTGGCCGAGTACATGAAGGTCCTAACCCACCAGCAAAGCAAAGCAAAGCCCCTTATTTGGTTGGTTAAGAAATCATGCAGTAATCATGTAAAACCAACTATATCGCCTCATTGGCTGCATGAAGGAAGCTCATACTCTAATTTCCATGTATCCATAAACTGGTGAAATGAGCCGTGTGACCTTCCGCTCCAGGGTTATTAGGACAATCATGTAAGTAAACAAAAGGTGACAGACGGGTCACAATTATACAAGCACGGGCATCAGTCCTGACAATCTGCTGGATGTTATTAAGCAGGGCAAAAAAAATTACAAAAAACCCCTTCCCTTTTGGTATGCATCAACTAGAACAAAGCATGCAGAACTAGTTTTATCCTCAGATGTTAAAACAAATCAAGCACAACTCAATGAGGTCATAAGAACCATATATGAAACATGGCAGCTCTTATTTTGGACTCAACTATTTAAAATTGATACCAACCAAATCAAATCAATTGATTCATATTTTGAGTTTATCATCCTCACAAATACCAAATTTCCTCAGTTCATCTCCTTGTTTCTGTAATCTGTTTCATCCTTATTCAGATTTAAAGTGTTTCATCTACATAATGTGACTTGTTAAATCGATAGCATATATTGACAGAACTGGCTTTCAGTATCTGTGCTTGAGCCAGGACGGATGAAGGAGCGAAGTGTTTGACCTTTAAAAGGTACAATATGTTAGCATTACTGACATTTAGTGGTAAAGATAGGTATTTGTGTTTTCTTTCAATGTCATATTCCAAGCTTTGTTGAGAATGTACGATGACGGTTCGTGGTCAAAATTCCCCTCAGACATAAAGATGTTTTCATCTGTGAGTGGATCCAGTGGTCTCAGGTGTAGCTATGACTGAACTATAAGTAACTATTTTTAATATCCTTTAAGGCATTACTCACCCAAACATTGCTCAAACTTCCATTAAACAAAGCTGGTACAGCAGTTTTTCTCACTTCACTCACGTTGTTTTGTCCAGTTAGGGACACCATAGTCAAAATGGTGGCACAAATATGGCAGCTGTATGCCCCCTGTTATTATATGTTATAATGACTCATTCTAAGAAAATAAACATGTAATAGCTGTTCCAGAGAAGTGATTACACATCAATGGAAACAGTTTTGGATTGTAGAAAAAATTTCTTTCATTGACCTTTGTTTTGTTTTTTTGTCACTACACCTTTAACTCTTTATTTTGTAAGTCAAATCTGACAGCATCCAGGTACAGATGGTCTCGTTGTCATTGCAAGGGTGTAAAACAGATGGAAAGTGCTTTCGCTCAGGAAAAGGTGAGGCATCCTACTTGAGGGGGTCTTTTTGCTTGACTGAAGAAGAGGCCTCGGGCTCCCTCAGTGGTCACTGTGGGTATTTGCTGTACTGATACACATACTGTGGATTTATATCCAAACACTGCTTCTGTTATAGCCTAAAATCAAGGTACATAGCTTTAAAAACATTTTTAATTATTTGTGGTTGTAATGATGTTGGGAAAATATCAGTTCTTTTGTTCTATTAGCCAGTCTCTTGGGAAACATCATGTTACCTCTCTTGTTTATATTTGCTTACAGAAAAAAAAGTTTCATAAAACCTTTTAAAGTGTCTCTGAGAAGAAAAAGCTTATTTCTCAAAATCTTCTAAACTTTTTCTTTGGACATTCAGCTGCTTTTTCACTCGTTTTCAGCCAAGTCCTCAAACTTGATCATTTTCAGAGAAATTTGTGTTGTTTGCTAAATTCCGCCTTCCCCAAGGACAGATAAGACACCTAACTCAGGGAAATAGAGTATGTTTAAGCACTTTGTTACAAGTAAAATGTCAAAAAAGACAGCGTGAAAAAGTAACACACCATTTCAGAAAAGGAACATCATACCAACAGTAAAATATGGTGGTGGTAGTGTGATGGTCTGGGGTTGTTTTGCTGCTTCAAGGACCTGGAAGATTTGCTGTGATAAATGGAACCATGAATTCTGCAGTCTACCAAAAAATCCTGAGGGAGAATGTCCGGCCATCTGTTGGTGACCTCAAGCTGAAGCTCACTTGGGTTCTGCAGCAGGACAATGATCCAAAGCACACCAGCAAGTCCACCCTCTGAATGGCTGAAAGGGACTAGAGGCAGGAATTGTGAAAGAATAAACAAGCATGTCCAGTTTCTTGTAATACTTATGGGTGATGAAGTGTTAAAAAACAAAAAGAACAAGCCCACCACGTCTCTCTCCGTTGCCTTGAACAGGCTGTGTGCTGCATAATGTGCTGCGATTCGGTGGCTGAATTTCCCACGCTGTCCTGTGGATGTGATGTCAAATGACGCTGCATCCGCATCCCCGACAGTTTTGATACAGGAAGAAGACGGTTGCGGTAAATTTAGACACTGCAAGGGATAGTTATGGATTCTTCTGCCGTCAGCAAATGATACAGATCAGCTGAAAGACACTAAAAAGTGTAACTATGAAGAAAAAACTTTATCAGCGTAGTAAACAACGCCATAGATTCAGTTTGTGCTCCCATGACAGCTTGGCTCGTGGCTGCAGTTACTCGCAGCACTAGTCCGGCAGTCTATAGTCTCATTCCTTGATCTTGCCTCAAGTCCCTTTAAGATAAACAAAATGAAGACTTTGGAGTGGCCTAGTCAAAGTCCAGAACTGAATCTGACTGAGATGCTGTGGCATGACCTTAAAAAGGCGGTTCATGCTGGAAAATCCTCCAATGTGGCTGAATTACAACAATTCTGCAAAGATGAGTGGAACAAAATTCCTCCACAGCGCTGCTAGAAGACTAATTGACAGTTATCATAAGCGCTTGATTGCAGTTGTTGCTGCTAAGGGTGGCCCAACTAGGTTTAGGGGGCAATCACTTTTTCACGTAGGGCCATGTAGGTTTGTCGTCGTTCCCCCCCCCC
>JALJCO010013208.1:0-16780 GCA_023101725.1 Atherinomorus stipes
GCAATAATCCAGGCAGAGCCGGGTTACGGGTGTTGGTGGTTTATTGTGCCCGTTACTTCCACCTCGTGTTCAACAGTGCAGACGTGCAGAAATCGTCATGGCAGGACATTATGTACATATTTACAAATCAAAGGCAAACACATCATACTGAATGAAAAAGTGTTTGTCTGTGAATACAACCTGAGTCCTCTGGGACAGAGCCTCGCTCTAACTGCCAACAATGCAACAAAATGGCCGCCCTCATCCTAACAGGCCTCCTTAAATAGCTTAAGCCCCTCCCCTCAGGCTCAATTATCTCTGATTTCTCATATAAACCAGTATTATCAGGATATCATTACTTCCACATACTCACAATGAATATAGAAAAAACACAAATTATACATTTTTATTTCTCCCTGCTCCTACACCAGAGCACCCAAAAACAAACCACTATCAAGTGTTTTAAAGAAGAAAAAATTTAGAGAATATCTCTTTGGCGCGCATTCAGTCAGTCACATGACGGTGACGTCACTTCCGCCTGCTAACCGACCGGACGTATGTAACAGCTGACTGGGCATTTCCTCGGGTTCAAACCCAGCAATGGCGCTAACAGAGGGGAGATGGTGAGTCATCCCAGCACACACACAGTAAACCCAACTGAAATGTTAAGTGTGCACCCTTAACACAACCGAAGGTGACCAGATCAGGAATTTATGTTTGTGTTTGACTAATGTAATGTGACTGTCTGACTTTTGCGCGAGTACGCGGGTCCTCGCAAGTACAGCTACGCAGGTATGTGTGTGTGTGTGTGTATGTGTGGGCACGCGAAGTCCATAAGGCGGCTGTCAGTGACGATACAGCTTCGTCACATCATCCCTCCCCTCTCCTGGGTTGGCAATGTTTGGCAACCGAGACAGATAGTCAGCCACCACATTGGTTTTGCCGGGTCGATGCCGAACATGGAATTTGAAGGGCTGCAGTGAGATATACCAGCGGGTAAGTCTGCTGTTGTTGTCCTTCATGGAATGGATCCAGGTGAGAGCACGATGATCAGTTTCTAGGTCAAACTCTCTCCCCAGCAGATAGTAGCGGAGGCTTTCTAGGGCCCATTTCACCGCCAGTCCCTCTTTTTCTATGACGGAGTATCTGGTCTCCCGCGGGAGTAACTTCCGACTCAGGTACAAGATAGGCCGCTCCGCCCCCTCATCCCCTTGGGCCAGAACCGCCCCAAGACCAACAGCCGATGCATCCACTTGCACCAAAAACTTTTTGCTGAAGTCGGGACTGCGTAAAACTGGAGATGAACACAGATGTTCTTTGAGGGTCTGGAAGGCCCTCTCACATTCTTTAGTCCAGGTAACGGGGTTTTTCTGGTCCTTGGTGGTAAGTGCAGTAAGTGGAGCAGCAATGGTTGCAAACTGCGGTACAAAACGGCGATACCACCCAGCTAAACCCAGAAAGGACCGAACCTCCTTTTTGGTCCTGGGTCGAGGGCAGGTGAGGATGGCTTCCACCTTGTCCACCTGTGGCCGTACTTCTCCTTGTCCCAGCTGGTATCCCAGGTATCGAGTTTCCTGCCTCGCCCACTCGCACTTGGCAATATTTAGTGTTAACCCTGCTTGCTGAATGGTATTCAGGACTCTTCTCAGATGCTTGATGTGATCCTCCCAGGTGTCGCTGAAGATGACCACATCATCCAGATAGGCTGCACTGAATTCTTCGCACCCCTGGAGGACCTGATCCATCAGTCTTTGAAAGGTCGCCGGTGCTCCATGAAGACCAAACGGCATGACAGTGAAATGATAAAGTCCGGCTGGAGTACGAAAGGCTGTGTAGGGTCGGCATGATGGCTCCAAAGGTACCTGCCAGTAGCCCTTGCAGAGATCTAGAGTGGTAATATACATGGCTGACCCAATTCTCTCCAGCAAGTCATCGATCCTCGGCATGGGATAAGCATCGAACTCTGAGATAGCATTCAGTTTTCGAAAATCGATGCAGGGCCGAAGCGAGCCATCCTTTTTTGGGAGGAGGATCATTGGGCTACACCACTCTGAGTCTGATGGTTCAATCACTCCAGTCTCCAGCATGGTGGTGATCTCCTTCCTCAACTTCCCCACAAGCTGCTGAGGCACCTGGTATGGCCGTTGTCTGATGGGCCGGTTATCTTTCAACCGTATGACGTGTTTGGTGACAGAGGTCCTGCCTGGGTGCGCCCTAAACAGGGTCGGTACCTCCCGGAACACCTGCTGAACTTGGACTGCTTGGTCTGGTGTGAGATGCGACAGCTCAGGTAAAGCAGTCTGGGCGAAGGCGTCCCAGCTTGGGTTTTCTTGGTCCAGATCACATCCTTTGACTACCAGGCCAACAGCTGCTGCCTGGTTCCTTGGTTCCTTCCATTCTTTTAAGAGATTAACATGGTAGGTCTGCTTTTGTTTCTTTTTATCTGGGTGATGGACTTCATACGTCACCGGACCCATCTTCCGGGTGATGACGTATGGCCCTTGCCATTTGGCCAACAGCTTACTGTTGGAGGAAGGAAGGAGCAGCAGCACCTTCTGTCCGGACTGGAAGTTCCGTTGCCATGCCTGCTGATCATACCAGGTCTTTTGTGCTTTTTGTGCCTCCTGTAGATTCATCTTGGCCTCTTCTCTATATTTGGCCAGGCGTTCTCTCATTTCCAGGATGAACTGCACCACACCTCTCTCTTCTATGTTGCCAGCAGGGCCTTCCCAGCTTTTGCGGAGGAGATCCAAAGGTCCTTGGACGTCCCAGCCATACAGCAGTTCAAATGGAGAGAACCCAGTCGATGCCTGTGGAACCTCACGATAGGCAAAGAGGAGAAATGGTAGCCAACGATGCCAGTCTTTGCCTGTGTCTGACACAAACTTTTGCAGCATTCGTTTCAGTGTCTGGTTGAATCTTTCCACTAGCCCATCGGTCTGCGGATGGTAGGGTGTAGTTCTTAGAGCAGTGATGCCCAGCTGAGTGTGTAATTGCTGCATTAGCCGAGAGGTAAAGTTGGTACCTTGGTCCGTTAAGATTTCCTCAGGTATCCCCACTCTAGAAAACAGTTCCACCAAGGCGTGGACGATTGCGGAAGTGGTAATAGCACGCAGAGGGAATGCTTCTGGATATCGGGTGGCATAATCACAGACGACCAAGATGTATTGATGTCCCTGGCTGCTCTTTATCAGAGGTCCCACAATGTCCATGGCGACCCTCCGGAATGGTGTGGTAATAACCGGAAGGGGATGGAGGAGAGCACGATCTGACCTACGAGGAGCACATGTTTTCTGACAGGTAGGGCACGTCATGCAATATGATTGGATGTCTGTGTACATGCCAGGCCAATAAAAACGTGAACTAACCCGCATGTATGTCTTATGCCGACCTAGGTGTCCAGCCCACGGGACAGTATGAGCTAGATGCATAACTGGAGGCCTGCAGCTAACTGGGATTACCAGACGTTTCTGACTGTCATTTCTTGTATACAATATACCATTTTCCACAATAAAGCAATCCTTCCCCACATGGTCATTATCCCCAACCTGAATCACTTTTTCATACAAAGGCTTCAAGGTCTCATCTTTCTTTTGTAACTCCTCAATGTTATTAGGTATTTCCCACATTTTGTCTGCTTTCAAACCTTGTACATTGTTTTCACTTATGCCTAGCTGTTTTTCAAAGCGACGTTGCCGCCTAGACTTGTTTGGGCCCTTGGTGCCGCCTTCACACAGACTATCGTCAAAGTCAGGGAGAGGCAGTACACCAGCTTTTGTCTGGGCTCTGGTCATCACAGGGCATGAAACACAGTTATCACCATTGATATTGTCATCAGTCTCAGCAACATCATTGTTAACAGCATTGGCATTATCAACAGCATCTCCATCCTCATCGGACTCTCCCCCTTGAAGCAAATAAATTAACACAGGTAAGTCCCTCCCCAAAAGAAGGTCGACAGGCAAGTTGTCTACCACCCCAACACTTAATAGGTATGGCTGTTCATCAATGTGCACCGTTATGTCAGTCTTAGGATAAGTGTGCTGATCACCGTGAACACACACAATGTCCGTTGTATTCCGGTAATCCACAGATCCAACAGAGACCAAGCATCGGCTAATCAGTGAAGTGGAGCTACCACTGTCTATTAGAGCAGTCAAAGACTGACCATTCACAGTTACAGTTTTGTATGCTTTCTTTCTTATCTCTTCATTTTCACTTGGATCCAGCTCATTTCTTGGTACATAACACGCACCTGTTACCTTTGTTTTTTTCAGTGGACACACTGAAGCCTTATGTCCTGGCTGCTGACAATAATAACAAATCAGTGTCTTACCGGTTGCTGGTTGCTCGGCCACAGTGTTGCCAGTACCTGGAAGATGACGTACGGTTGTGTTTCTTTCTGTCCAGACCTGTGATGTTGGAAAAGTAGGAGGGCGTACATCTGCGGTGGGCCGGACTAAGGTGGAAGGTCGTGTGGATGTGGTGGGTCGTGCAGAGGGTCCTCCTCTTCGGGCGTTGAGGTACTGTAGGGCCAATTTTGCTGCTCTCAATCCATCCACAGGCTCATGCTCCTTCACCCAGGTTCTCACTTCTGGCGACAGGACGCGAAGAAGTTGTTCCAGGATGATAGCCTCCCCGATCTGCTCTTTAGTCCGCTGCTCCGGTTGGATCCAACGGCGATAGAGTCCTTTGAGGCGGTAGTAGGTTTCAGTAGGCGTTTCCCCAGGCGGCACAGATGCATAGCGAAACTTTTGTCGATATGTTTCGGGTGATATATCGAACTTTGCTAATAAAGCCGTTTTCAGGTCTCTGTAAGAATGTGCTCTGTCTTCATCCATGGCAGTGTAGGCATCAAGAGCCTTGCCTGAAAGTAGTGGAACAAGCCTACACGCCCATTCAGCCTCTGGCCACTTCCAGGTCTTAGCTATTCTCTCAAAACGCAACAAATAGTTCTCAATGTCCTCTCCCACCTGGTATGGAGGGATCTTTGGCTGCATGTGGTACATGGACTCAGGTCTTGGCTGGTTTAGCTCAGAGCCAACAACATCCACCGAGGATGTGGATGATTCCACTTCCCGACGACGGGGTGCAGGGGTTGGCAGCACCAGTCGTGGACTACTGGCTGTATCTGTGTTGGGAGTTGATGTCCTGGCAGCTGGGGCCAGTGGTTGACTGGGACGCTGGGGGGCTGCAGGTTGGAGTGCCACCCTCAGGTTTCGTAATTCCTGCAATAAGCCCTGTTCTCTTCTCTGCTGGCCCTCTAAAAAGGCCCTCATCATTGTGACCAGGTCAGCCGACACCCCTGATGGCCCAGCTGGGACAGGCTGTTTCTTAACCTCCTCCTCCTCGGATGACAACTCTGTATCCCATTCAGCTGCTTCCCCGCCCTTTGCTGTCACCACCTTCTTTCCACGGTCCTCCTCGGACGACATCTCTGTTTCCCATGCAGCTTCTTCCCCGCCTGTTGCTGCCGCTGCCTGGGCTGGATCCTCCTTAGCATCCTCCTTAGCCTGCGACCGCAATCCAGTCCGCCCTGGGCTCCGACCCGCCTTCTTTCCACGGCTTGCCATCCCACTCCTGACACCACTTGTGACGTGGGTTCCCGATTCGGCAATAATCCAGGCAGAGCCGGGTTACGGGTGTTGGTGGTTTATTGTGCCCGTTACTTCCACCTCGTGTTCAACAGTGCAGACGTGCAGAAATCGTCATGGCAGGACATTATGTACATATTTACAAATCAAAGGCAAACACATCATACTGAATGAAAAAGTGTTTGTCTGTGAATACAACCTGAGTCCTCTGGGACAGAGCCTCGCTCTAACTGCCAACAATGCAACAAAATGGCCGCCCTCATCCTAACAGGCCTCCTTAAATAGCTTAAGCCCCTCCCCTCAGGCTCAATTATCTCTGATTTCTCATATAAACCAGTATTATCAGGATATCATTACTTCCACATACTCACAATGAATATAGAAAAAACACATAAATTATACATTTTTATTTCTCCCTGCTCCTACACCAGAGCACCCAAAAACAAACCACTATCAAGTGTTTTAAAGAAGAAAATTTAGAGAATATCTCTTTGGCGCGCATTCAGTCAGTCACATGACGGTGACGTCACTTCCGCCTGCTAACCGACCGGACGTATGTAACAGCTGACTGGGCATTTCCTCGGGTTCAAACCCAGCAATGGCGCTAACAGAGGGGAGATGGTGAGTCATCCCAGCACACACACAGTAAACCCAACTGAAATGTTAAGTGTGCACCCTTAACACAACCGAAGGTGACCAGATCAGGAATTTATGTTTGTGTTTGACTAATGTAATGTGACTGTCTGACTTTTGCGCGAGTACGCGGGTCCTCGCAAGTACAGCTACGCAGGTATGTGTGTGTGTGTGTGTGTATGTGTGGGCACGCGAAGTCCATAAGGCGGCTGTCAGTGACGATACAGCTTCGTCACACATACCGTACCCAGGGCTTTCCACAGAGATACCAAGTAGCCAGCCATGACGTCTGAGTAGCCAGCCGGGGGGTGGGGGGGGGGGGACAGGGTCCTTTCATACCCCGGTCTCCCGGGCGCTACTGGGGGGAGGGGGGACAGTGGCTGCTTCATGCGCCAGTGGTTAAGGCTGGCTGCATTGCGGGGGATCTGCTGGCCTGGGGGATGCCTGGCCTGCCGCCTCTGGGGGTGGGGGATGGGGGATGGGGGGGGGGGGGGGAACGTGTTGGGGGCTTGGAGCTCACGGCTCCTTCCCCGGCCCGAGCTACCACTCAGGAGGCACGAGGGCATGGGCAAGAGCGAGGTGGGTATGTGAGAATAATGAATGAGAGTGTGAAAGAGGAAATGTGGGAGGGAGGAACTTGGGCTGGAAGAGGGAGGAGATGTGGGTAAGTGGTTGGAGGAAAGGGGGGATGGAGGAAGGGAGTGGCATGCTCGTGAGTGTCTAGTAGGGATGGTCATGAGGGGCTGAAGGAAGGAAGGGCGGGAGTGTGATAGGTCAGAGGGATGGGCGGGGCTGGACATGTAAGGGGGGGGGACTGTATGGGGTATTGGGGGTATAGGGAGGTGGGGGCGTATGTGTGGGGGGTAGGGAGGGGTTGGTGCAGTTATGTGGGGGGAGTGCATGTGTGTTAGAGGGTATGAGGAGGTGGGGGTAGGTGTGGACGGTAGAGGGAGGAGAGTGTTGGGGGTGGAGGGAGGAGTGAGTGTGGGTATGTAAGGTCGGAGAGCGGAGTGGGTGGGTGTATGTGTGTGTGTGTGGGGGGGGGGGGAGGGGGGGGTACATGGAGGTGTTGGGTAGGGCTGGGCAGTGTGGGCGGAGTTTCGTATCTCGGTGTTCGTGCCGGGCATCTCGGTGTCGGTGTGGTGCGGTGTGGCTGCGGGTTGGTCGGGGGCCGGGCGCTTTAGTGGGGGGTGCGGTTTTGTTTGTGGCTTCCGGGGCTTTGTATGCGGGGCAGGCGCGGGGGGGGATCTGTATCTTTTGTGTGGTTGCTCTTGCGGTGTTGATGTCTTGGGTGCCCGTGTCTCGATGTGGATGCGGTGACGGTATATCTTTCAGCCCTAGTGTTGGGGTAGGTGTGTGGGGAGTGTGTGTGTGAGCGTGGTGGCGGGGTAGGGGGGTGGTAGAGAGGGGGGTGGGGGGTGGCTGCTCCTGGGCGCTTGGGCCCTGGGCCCGGCGCTGTCTCCGCTCCGGGGGGCGCCCGGCGCCCGGTGGGGTCGGCAGCTGCTGGTCTTGGTCCGCTGGGGCCTGGGCCCCCAGACTGCAGGGGGCTCCGGCTGGGGCCGCCTTTTGCCGCCCTTCGGGGGATGCATGTCCGCTCTTTGGGGGTGGGGTAGCTGGGATCTGGGCCTCTGGGTGGCTGCTGGGGGCCTGGGTCGTGAGCCTTGCGGGCTTCCTCCTCCTTGCAGAGACGAGGCTGCATCTGCATGACTGTATCACCACGGAGCACCCTTTATTATGCATGTTGACACTGTGACACTGCTTTCCATTGAGAGGACTAGGTTTTACCTCTTCTCTACTTCCTATTGCGCTGACTAGGTTGTACCTCTTCTCTGCGTAGTTCTGCGTGTGTTTGTATGATCTGAGGATATTTAAGCCACCTGCAGGTCCTCCTGTAGGGGATTGCTTGTTTTGTTTTCCAACAGAGACCTTGGTTGTTTAGGGATCGCTGTACAGATGTACCAGTGAACTGTGTAAGTGGATTCATGTTTTCTCTCCTCTCTCTCTTCCTCTTCCTTACTCTTTTCTCTCTGTTTCACTTTCTATCATTACCTCTGTTAACTTTCATTTCTCCCTTGTCAGGCCCAGCAGTATGATATGGAATGGTGTAATAGACAAATGTTTAAATAAAGAAATAAAATGAATAAACATGATATCAAGTGGAGCCTTATGTTCATAAAGCTCCGCTTGGTAAAGCAAAACTGTTCAACAGAATAAAGCAATCAGATTTCCATTCTGCTTGCTTCGATGCTGGACAGGACAAGTAAAAAAAAAAAAAAAAAAAAAAATGAGTAGCCAGCCGGGTTAAGGGGGGGGGGGGGGGGGGTATAGTGTATATGTATATATATATATATATATATATATATATATATATATATATACACACACACACACACAGACACACACATCTTGCAATTATTTATACCCTCAAATTACAGAAAAGGCTAAATTCACAATATTAATTCAACAAGAAACTAATGAAAACTAAAAATTTACAAAATTAGAATTTAGTGAAATAAAACATTGCTTTTGAATTGTAGTTGAAAATAATCATTAAACAAGCACAATAATCCTAGACACATTAGAGCAACTTTCCAATAAACAGTGGACCAACACAGCTGTCAACAGGTGTAGAAGTCTTTTTGAACATTAGAGAAACACCTGATTGCAGTGATTGTCTCAAAGTGTTGCTCAATGGGGATCCATTGGTAGCGTCGTGGGCTTGGGCGCGGAGGACCCAGGTTCGATCCCCCGACACGACTCCTGGGTGTACCACTGTGGACCCCTGAGCAAGGTCCTTAACCCCCCACCGACTGCTCCCCGGGCGCTTCAAGTAGCAGCCCACTGCTCTCTGATACTCACAGTACAGAGATCGGTAAAATGCAGAGCCCTAATTTCCCCTCGGGGATCATACAAGTATATCAAAATAGAATTTTAGCTTTGGAGTTGGAGCCCCATCATGCTTGTTTACTTGTTTTAATTTTTATGTTTTTGTTTTTAATATTTCTGTTGAACCACGATTCAAAATCAATCTCAGGATTTTTATAGAATTTTTATTTTACTTTTGTAAAGTTCATCTTATTTCACTTACAGCTGATATTTTCCTACTTTCATTGGAGGGTATGAATAATTTTGAGGTTGGTTATGTTGTCTAAATAAGACAATATTTTGGTGTTTTGGGGGACCAAAGATCACAAAGTTTAGGGCCAAGTGAAAAAATACTTTCTTTCTGCTGGTGTTTTTTTCTTCAGAATGTAATAATGTAATAAACATAGAAACACCAGACTTAAAGGAAAATAGAAGTCTGTTTATGCAGAACTGATGAGAACTTCCAGCTCCTGCTTCCCATCATGCACTGAGCTTCTCATGCCTCACCACCAAGATGAAAACGGGATTTATTTTCATCTACATTTATGTTTTTGCATTTTCTTCTTCCGAAAACCATCAAAGCATCAGTCAGAACATGAATCTCGACTTCATCTCGTCTGACGGTGTTTTTGCTAAACAGTGGAGAAGTGATGGAGATGTTATTTCTCCAGAAGGTCTGAAAAGCTTTGCATCCTCCTTGGGAAAACCTTCCAATTCGAGTTTGGTGCAAACTCTGTATTTTGCACTAACACGGTTATTGTGTGTTCCCGTTGTTGAGTGCAGCCGCTAACAGGTGACGTGATCACCTAAACTGGCTTCTCTGCGCTGCGCCTCCTTCCCAGATAATTTTAAAAACACGGCACATTTTCTACCTTTCAAAGGGACGACATGTCCGGGTAAAGAGGACGTTTCGTCACCTTATAATACGAAGCCTGCAGAAATATACAAATTAATATGCGAGGCACGGGACAAGAGCCCCAAGACACCACTGGTTTCAAAGCAGATGAATGGATTGATAGTTTACTCTGCAACGGAGCTGCGGAGTTTGAAAGTGAAACTAATGAGTTGGAGATAATTTCACCACAGATGCTCCTCAGCATTCTGGTGGAGAAAAGAACGGTGTCACAGCGGGACTCACCGAAGTAGCTATGAGGGAAACTACGGTGGGGAAGCCTGAATGTGGAAGCTGCATTTTGGCTGCATGCGCCACAGAGCACGTAAATGTCACGCGCTATTGCGTGGTATCCCGAATAGTAGCCGACTGGACTTTGTTGAGTAGGCTATACAGTCGGCTATACAGCCGGCAGCCGGCGCTTGTGGAAAGCACTGCATACCACTGTGAACGAACTGTGCACGCACTGTGCGTAGGGCCTCATCTTCCAACGAGGGCCACATGTTGCGTAAAGGGACGCATGTGTGCGTGGTAGCGCATGTGCTTAATGGATGCGCCTATGCGCTATACCGTGAGGAGGAGAGAAAAGAGACCGCCTGTTATCTGACCATGCAATGATTGTCAGCTCGACATCCGACCAATCAGATGGTGGGTGCGCGTGCAGGCATGATGCGCTCTGTTGCAGAACGCGAACGAGGGAGGGAGGGAGAGAGAGAGAAGGCAAAACATGAGGAGATGCATGTTTCTATTTGAAGGTGGGGATGTTGTTGACATAAAACTGTGACACAGACATGTAAGCTGCAACTCATTAGCTATTAATCTGTAACTTCAGTCTCTGTCTAGACTGGAGAATTTGTTTTCCTGATTCCTGTTTCCTGATTATCTTTTATTGAATGCCTTGTTAATGCCTGTATTCACCTCTGTTGATAAAGAGTGGTAAAAAAAAAAAAAAAAAGACCAGTTGGTGGTCGGATATAAGATATATAGCCAATATGTAATAGATTTGCTATAGTTTTACATCAATTTATGCTGTTAATAAATTTTCAACTTAAGTTTTCAACTTATTAACATCATTATTGGTTAATTTAATTCACAACCGTCATCTTTTAAGGAGAAACAGAGAAACACTGAAATGAGTGTGTAACTGATCTAAACTGGAATGTAAAGTTTGAAATATCCTGAAATATGTTTTCTTAGATCTGTAGTCTGTGCATAATAACATGACTACAATAATGATAGAAATACAAATAATAATAATAATACAGTAGATAGCAATAGGAGTAGTTTTTGTTAATAATAATAGCAGTAGTACTACCAGGCCAGTACTAACAGTGGTAGTAGTAGTAGTATTTATGCTGAATTATAGATGCTGAATTTCCCTTCTGGGATGAATAAAGTATTTTTCATTATTTTTCATTTTATTTCATTTTATTTCATTGGTATAGTAGTTTATAATAATGATTATTATTATTAGTTGTAGCAGTACTGTAGCAGTATTTGCATGAATTTGCTTGTAATCTTTTTGACGCTAGAATTTACATTAATTTCATGATGTAGTAGTTTCCCATTAAGACCAGAACACATATTAATCTGCTTGTCTGGATTTCTAACTATGAACAGGGTCAATGCAGAAATCTGTCAGCACATCACCAGGGCCATCAAAGAGCATCTTTACACATACAGGTGCTACTCTAAGTGAGGGGGTGGGGAGAGGTGTGAGGGCGTGGGGCAGCGATGGGGGGGCCTCCAAATAACATTTCGCTTAGGGCCCCAATTTGGTCAGCGTAACTGCGTACCACTATGTTGGGAACATGTAAAAGCACTCTGGGAAAACTTTTCAAGCTTTTAACATTGGAGTTACTATGAATTTCCCAGTGGACCAGTGAATATATTTTACATTATTATGACATTTAGTTATCATTGAATCTTTAATGCAAAAAAATCTTCATTTTAGCCAGAGGTTGCAAAGCAATTCAGTCCCATGGAAAAACAAAGAAGTGACTAATATGCTCTGGTTCTAAGTACAACCATGAAAAGTGACATGTTCCTGAGTTACATGTTACGAATACCCTTGTTGAAATGTTCGAATAAACCGCTACCAGATACACTGTGAGCCGATGGCTAAGCACTATTGTTAGTATCTCACAGGAAGCTGACTGCATAATGGTTTCTATGTTCGCCAGCTCAGGAATAAGGTGGATAATTAAAATTAACGATGAGATCACAATTTTTAAGAATTCTGCACAAAGTTTAGAGGAAAAAAAAATTAACCTTGTCACAATAATTACTATGCTACTCTTTGGAAAGAAGTGGTCCAAATGAGGAGTGTGCATGTGTTTAAAATCTTTGTCAAATCTCATCCATAATCCATCCCAACAGGAAAAAAAAAACAACAACTATGTGCTCTTAACGTCTCATTTCCACTGTCCTCTTTTGCTTTAGGGCCTGACACCATAAAATCTTACGTCCTGGAGCATAAATGACATCATCTATTCTTGAATAGGACACCTCTTGCCTGAAGAGGTCCACCTTTTTTCTAGCCCATCTGTTCTCCTCCTCCTCCTTCTTGTCTATACTCATATTCCTGCTCCTCCTCCAACTCCATCTGGCTTCTCTCCCCTCTGCATCACTGCTTTTACTGCCTCTGTAGTTATTTTCTCCCCAAAGAGAATGATTCCTTCTCTGTCCCCTTGCGTTTCCCCACTGTCACATCTTCACCTCCTGCTTTCTTTCAGTTTGTGGGCACTTCTATTCTCTCCTCGTGGTCTTTAAAAAAAAAAAAGAAAAAGAAAAAAAAAACAGAATCCCCACTCACCGCTTCTACTCTTTTTCCAACCTTTTTATACATCTTTCCGTTGTCTCATTTCCTGTCTCTTTTTGGCAATTGCCATGGTCATCCCCCCCGTCTAAAAATATTGTATCTATTATTCTCTTATCAATTAACCTTGCAAATCCCATCTCCGCTTTCTTGTAGCCTTGATCCACCCACATGAATCATTTGTCTGCTCTGCTGCCTGTATTAGCTTCTTTACCATGTGGTGTTTTAAATTTTCTGATTCATGTCAGCAGCATAGCTTTCTTAGGGGGTTTCTTCATGAATTCATCATCTGCTAGTCCATTCATATTCCAGTCATAGACAGCTTTACTCATATGACTGCATGTGATCATCAGGCCACATACCAACGGTATATCCAATTAGAGTGCTTCCTGGATGCACACTCAAGCAGCTGTCACACAGTGCTACACTGTCAAAATAACAAGACTGAAATCATTTCAAGGTCGATGAGTAAATAAGTTGAGATGAGGAGCAATGATTCACCAGGCAGGATCTGGGTGACCCGTTTATTTTCTTCCTTTCCTCTCCATCCTCTTACATCATTTCAATTTTCAGGTAGCTACTGTATAAAAGAAAAACTTTTGAAAATCTGTCGTTAAATTGTAGACATTTTTCAGAAGCAGTGGACACTATGCAAAACTTTTGACCTTATTAGTGTTTTGATTGGGAATGCATATCTCTCTAAATCCAATCAGCAATATCCATTTCGATTACTATTTGAACTGAGAGCCCCTCCCCACAGGCTAATGGCCGCATCGCTCTTCAGCACCAAGGATCTCCTTCAATGCTCGGAAGCGAGTGAAAGCCAAACCAATATTAACCCATGGTTTTCGAGAGTGTACTGTACTATCTAAAGCTCTTTTCGCTGCAAAATACTTCCTTTTCTTCGCTGCATCAGCCATTTTTTTGAGAATTCAAGTGAACCTGGTGTCAGTTCCAGTTCCAGTCGATATTTAAATGAAAAAAAAAATTTTTAAGTTTGCTCCAATCGATGAGTTTATCCCTCAGAGCACTACGCCCCTTAGCTCTGTCATTGGCTTGAAACAACACGCATATCTCCACCCAGAAACGTCCTGAACACACCATGAAGGCAAAAGACGAAATACAGAAATTTATATTTTTGGTTTTCAAGCAGACAAAATGTACAATTGATCCATCCATGGTTAACAGAATAATGGAGACATCAATGTTCAGCAGCCTTTTTCTGAAAAGGAAGCAGTTTAATCATAAATCCAGGATGGAACTGTCTTCATTCAGCCTTTTTATTTTCATTTCTGACCCCAGTTACATTTTTTACACTATACCAACTTAACAGTCAAAAAGACAATGACACCATAGTGTAATCCGCTGTAACTACTCCCACCAGATCTCTGAGTTTTACACTCTCGGTGATGGAGCTGAAAGCAGGGGTGTTTCACTATCAAAATTTAGGGTTACAATGCTGTAATTTGCTCAACAGCCATAATCTTCTGCAAGGTAGAGCTTAAATAAAGGAGACATATGTTGGAGCTGATGCATTCACATCACTTGCTGTTTTGCTGGATTATCTTTGTGCATAACAAAACATCATTTTAATAGTTGATAAAAATATTTATCCCTCTTGGAAAATCTGTCAACTCTCATGGTCTATTGTCCTGCCTGGACAGGCAGAGACTCATCAGCTTCCATAGCAGCCTGAACTCAGAAATGAGGGCACATGACAACCCGTCACTGACTACAGGGTAAAGAACGCATGAATCACACACATGTAACATGGGTAGAAACTATTGAAATTTGAAATTATTGGTCACATTTCTAAAGAAAAAATTTTATGGCTTCTAATAATTGCACTGAGCTATCCCTCATTTTTTGGGCACTGGCCCTTTAAGTTGTCTATTATATAGACAGCTTTGTTCATCCTTTGAGTTAGGTGGCTTTTCAATGACTGGATTAAAAATGGAAGGTAGCCGAGGACAAAGTCCAAATAAACACTTTGTGTTACTACTAAGGCTGCTCAATTATGGCAAAAATGATAACCGTGATTATTTTGATTGGAACTGAGATCTTGATCATTTAAACACGATCATTCAATAACTCTAATGAAATTACTGAACATTAGTAATGGCTTTTAAGCAGTGTTATCTTTAGGATGTCAGACATAGGGCTGGACGATATGCCGGTATGACAAGGTATTTACATTTGAGAACATTTTACCTACAAACCTGGTCAAGCCACAACATCACAGCAGTAAAGCTTTGCATACCATCAGCAAAGCTGCTTTCAAGATTGGGACTCTACATCTGATGTGAAGAAGCATCTTAAGGTAAACTGGCTGATAAATACAGAGAAATATCCCGGCACCAACTATTAATCCAGCGCAAACAGGCCTTAATATATACGCTCAATTGTCAAATTGACCAGCGGCCCATTTTGAATTGTGTATTTCTACAAAGACTTTCTGTATAAATGTGTGAGGCTCTGTGGCTTTAGTTTTTTTCATGAAGTGCAGAGAAAGCTGCTATATTTTAATATACTAATTTTATGTGCTTGACTATTTTTAAAGAAATCATTTAGATATTGCTGGATGATCAATAACATTTTCTCTGCGGTGTGACAAATACATATCTATTAATGTCCTACAGACATTAAAGCACCCCCTGTATCCTTAAGCCATTTTCCCACAAATTGGGGGGTTTACATTTTTCAAATGTGCGTCGACCAGCTCATAATTGGCATTAGGCTCCTTTCCCATTGACAAAAAAGCCGGGTTTGATCACCTGCTGGCTAGCTGTGTGTCCTCTGATCCTACCACTGCGTGTCTGGTGACGCCATCACGCTGGGTTAGCGTTGATGACATCATCAGTGCTACAGAAATCAGGAATGTAAGCAACGATGGAAAGCAATGTGGAAGGTAGTCAGCGTGCTTTATTGTTTCGCTATTTTTTCGGTCCTCAGAATAGTCAGAAATCAGCAGATGATGGCCGATTTTATGGCACAGATGGAACGTAGGCGACATGAATTTGTGGCCAAAATGGAAAGAGCCGCAGAAGGAGGAGAAGGGCCTTTGTTGCCTCCATGGTGGCAATTGCCATTGCTGCCACACCCAGTGTTCGCCGTATGTGGATCCAGGATCGAACACACAGTTTTGGTCAACAATTGAGCATTTGGACGACGAGCAATGGAAGTCTCACTTTCGAATGACATGGGACACGTTTGATTATGTAGTCGAACTCCTTGCTCCAGCCATAACCCAGCAAGCTACAAACTTTTGGAAGCTCATTGAGCCACGCCGGAGGGTTGCCATAGCTCTGTGGTGGTTTGCAACCCCAGGGGAATACCGCACCATTTCCTGCCTGTTTGGTGTTGGACTGTCGACTGTGTGCAAGATAGTGAAGCAGGTCACAGATGCATTGGTGGATACCTTGTACCAACGTTTCATTTGCCTACCAAGTGGACAACGCTTGGATGCTGCAATTGCAGGATTTAGAGAGCGCGGTTATCCCCAATGCGCCGGTGCTATAGACGGGACACATATTCCAATTATTGCTCCCAGAGATAATCCAGCTGACGACTACAACAGAAGGGGTTGGCATTCAATCAACTTGCAGGCTGTGGTGGATCACAATTTCTGGTCAGCAAAGCAATTTGACAAAACAAAATAAACACTATTGCAAGTCAGAGTTAAGGGTGTTTATTACTTATGTTCAGTGTTGTAACACTTCTTTTCCTTTGTTTCAGTTTCACAGATGTATACATTGGCTGGCCTGGACGTACCCATGATAATAGGGTGTTTGCCAATTCAGATATCTTTATCACTGCGGAGGCACATCAAAATGGCTACCTTTTCCCACAGAGAGGTATGAAATAAAATTGCAGAAAATCTGGACGCTATGTTGGACAGTTGATATCTTTTAAGTGTTTTCATTTACATTGATAACATGATGCTGATATCCTTGAGTTGAAACAGATAAAGTAAAAGGATCTGATTTTGGTTGTCATTAT